>VZTZ01011637.1:12439-42438 GCA_013400955.1 Drymodes brunneopygia | reverse complement strand
TAAAGCCCCCTGCCCACCTCCCTGAGATGCTCCGTCTTTTTTTTCTCCCTGAGCCCTAATCTTTGCCATCTTGGGCTAATTGGATTTCCTGGGTCACATGGCAAGATAAAAAGTCCCCAAATCCCACGGTCAAAAAAAATCAGGTTATCCATGGGGAATTAAGGGAGAGAGCGGGGGGCAGCCAGCAGCGAGGACCCACCGAGGAGTGCTGCCAGCTTGGGGTACCCCAGCATCAAGGTGTGGGGTGCCTGACTCATCTTTTTTGGAATTTCTGTTTAACTCCACAGTGCCCACCTCATCCCCGAGGTGTGCCTGCTTTCTCCTTGACGACCTGGAAAAGCCTGGGGACCTAGACGAGATTGTGGAATTACTGGAGGAGGACAAGGAAGCCATGGGGAGCGGGGCAAGTGCCGAGGACAAGGAGATGGCCAAGAGGTCCAAGGAGCTGGAGAAGAAGCTCCAGGAGGATGCGGATAAGGAGGCCAAGACTGTCAAGCTGCTGCTGCTTGGTAAGTCTGGAGGGGATGTCCTCTGGAGATGTCCCAGTGTTTCCACCCCATTGAGGCTGAGGGGATGTGGAGATGGGGAGGGGGACAGGGAACCCATGACCCCCTGGACTCCTCCTGCCCTGTCCCTGGTACCCCTCGGACAAGCTGCCATCAGCCTGGAGAGGTTGTCCTGGCACTGGGACGTCCCCAGGGTTATCCTTGGAAAGAGCTGGAGGTGGCATTGGCTCTTGGGGATGGCAGGCACAAAGGGGACAGTGGGGGGAAGGGACCAAGACACTGGGTCCCACTGGGACTGCGCCACATCTCAGAGGGGTCAGCGAGAGCCTGGGGAGCTCCTGCCACCAGCACCCCGAAACCTGCTCCTGGGTGCCAGGCAGGAGGAGACGGTTCCTTGGAGGTCCCTCCACACCCCATAGGGCAGGGGGGTGACCCTGTGGGGCAGGGGGGTGACTCCATGGGGCAGGGGCCAGCAGTGGGGCCTTATCCAGGTGGGGGGGCTGGGGTCAAGGCGATTAACACCCTAATTCTAAGCAGCTTCCTGTGCTGCCCTAAGCCGCTTACGGCCCCAAAGGCATCGCCGGGCACTGCCCACGGTGGGCGGGAGCTGTGGGACCTGGGGGACCTGCACCTGGGAGCTTCCCACCACCCTGGGGGTCCCCGAGCTGTGGTCCCACACAGGGTGCAAGGGGTGACAGGAGTGTGGAGATGATGGCGGTGCTGGGAAGAGCCAGGCTGGGTGTCCAGGCAGGGGATGGGTGGGGCACAGTGGCTTTGGTCCCCATGGGGTGCCCATCGCTGTGGCATCAAGCCCTGCTGGGCACTAAGGTGTCCCTCCCACCCTTTTCCAGGGGCTGGAGAGTCAGGGAAGAGCACCATCGTGAAGCAGATGAAGTGAGTATGGCCTGAGCCAGACTGGGGAGGGGGAGGCCACCAGGATGAGCCACCAGTTCTTGGACATGGGATGGCTGGACCCCCAGTCACCCCGCCCATGTCACCTGGTGGTGGCACCTGTGATTGCCAGTGTGGGGTGGTGATTGCCACCCCAGAGGGGATGTCCTGGCATGGGGCTGAGGCCACTGTGCCTGCCAGGATCATCCACCAGGACGGTTACACGGAGGAGGAGTGCATGGAGTTCAAGTCCATCATCTACGGGAACATCCTCCAGTCCATCCTGGCCATCGTCCGCGCCATGTCCACGCTGGGCATCGACTACGCCGAGTCCGCCTGCGCGGTCAGTCGGGGTCCTGTCCCTGTCCCCCCAAACCCCAAAACGTGGGGCCAGGGCAGCTCCTGGAACCAGGGTCCACAGCGGCCCCATGTTGTCCCCCAGTCCTGAGGACACTTTGGGGGCCACGGGAGGGTTGGTGACGAAGGTCCCTCTCGCAGGATGAAGGCCGGCTGCTCTTCAACCTGGCTGACTCCATCGAGGAGGGCACGATGCCCCCTGAGCTGGTTTCCTGCATCAAGAAGCTGTGGAAGGATGGGGGGATTCAGGCGTGTTTCGACCGTGCTGCCGAGTATCAGCTCAACGACTCAGCCGCGTAGTGAGTGGGGACACGGCGGGCACAACACCTGGGGACAAGGCCTGGGGACCCCCTGGCAGCTCATGGCCACTTCCAACCAGGCCTGGCACAATCCGTCTCCTCCCTGCTCCTGGGAATACCCCGAGCCTGCCATTCTTCATCCCACCAGTGTCATCCTCCGTCCCACTGGTGTCATCATCCATCCCACCACCACCATTCCCCAATCTCACCAGTACTGTTCTCCATCCCACCAGTGTCATCCTCCATCACACCAGCACCATCCTCCATCCCACTGGTGTCATCATCCATCCCACCACCACCATTCCCCAATCTCACCAGTACTGTTCTCCATCCCACCAGTGTCATCCTCCATCCCACTGGTGTCATCATCCATTCCCCAATCTCACCAGTACTGTTCTCCATCCCACCAGTGTCATCCTCCATCCCACTGGTGTCATCATCCATTCCCCAATCTCACCAGTACCGTTCTCCATCCCACCAGTGTCATCCTCCATCCCACTGGTGTCATCATCCATTCCCCAATCTCACCAGTATTGTTCTCCATCCCACCAGTGTCATCCTCCATCACACCAGCACCATCCTCCATCCTACCAGTGTCATCCTCCGTCCAACTGGTGCCATTTTGCATCCCAAAAGTGCCACCCTCCATCCCACCAGTGCCATCATCCATCCCAAAAGAGCCACTAACCTGCAGCCCCAGCACCCTTGATGTCCCCCAGCTCCCCCAGGGATGTCACTGCCCTGGAGCCCCAGTGTTTGGCAGAGCTCAGCCCCACAACCATCCCCAAAAATCTGGGGGAAGGGGAAGATGTGGGCAGCCCCTTGGCAGCAGGTCACACCCCTTCCTGTCCTCCCAGTTACCTGAACCAGCTGGACAGGATCACAGCCCCCAACTACCTCCCTAACGAGCAGGATGTGTTGCGATCTCGAGTGAAGACCACAGGGATCATCGAGACCAAGTTCTCTGTCAAAGACCTGAATTTCAGGTGAGTGGAAGCCTCCTCCACCTCCGTGACCACTCCTCCATGATTCCCCCCAGCCCTGATGGCAGGGAGGAATTTTGGGATGACCCTGACACTCGAGGGACCCCCAATGCCCTCTCACAGAGGGTGATTCCTACCCCCCCTGAGGATGTGGTGCTGTGGCTGTCACATGGGGGGTGTCAGGACCAGGTGTGTGTGTCCCACTCATCCTTGTCCCCTCCCCAGGATGTTCGACGTGGGAGGGCAGCGCTCAGAGAGGAAGAAGTGGATCCACTGCTTCGAGGGGGTGACCTGCATCATCTTCTGCGGGGCCCTGAGCGCCTATGACATGGTGCTGGTGGAGGATGATGAAGTGGTGGGTCAGGGTTCTGGGGACACTGGGAACCAAGGGGGAGAGGAACAGGGGGCTCTGAGGAGGAAAGAACAACACTCTGCACTGTCAGACGCTCTGGGGGATCCAGCAAAGGTGTGGGAGATGTGGGAGGGAGTTGGTTCCCATCCAGTTGTGCCCAGTAAAGGTTTGAGCTTCCTCTGGGACATGAATCCATGGGTTTGCCTATGAGGAAACCCCCAAGTGCTCCTGAGCAGATGCTGAGAGGCACTGGAGAGTGGCCACACAGCCAGGCAACTGCAGCAAAGCCAAAGGGAAGGGCAGGAGGAGCCAGGAACCCGCTGGGATGAAGGAAAATCTGGTCCTGAGGTGCCTTGTGCCTTGCTGTGCCCTCTGAGGTGAGCAGAGGGGGTAAGGAGGGGCAGCTCCCACCCTCCCAGTGTGGGGGCACAAGGACATGATCCAAAGTGTGTCCAGGGAGGGATGCACCAGCAGAGCCCTGGGAAAGCAGCTCGGAGAGCACAGATCCAGAGAGGAGGAACACGGAAGACCCATCGTGGGTTTTTCTTTGAAGAAATAAGAGATAAGGGGTGAAGACGAGAAGAGCAGGAGCGGCTTCTTCCCTGGCATCTCCTCCAGGTCCCATGGTTGCTCTTGGGGATCCAAGTAACTTCTGGAGCTGGGTCAGGGTCGGGCCCTCCCAGGGTCAGAGCTCGCAGCCCTTCCTCAGCCACGTGCAGGAGAGCATCCTTCCCATGGGAGCCCTTGGGAGAGGCAGGAATGCTCCCCCAGCGCACGACAGGGCAGGATTTGGGCAGGGCCAGTGCTCTGCATTCAGAAAAGCTGCTGTGATGGGAAGCTGGATGAGAGAAAACCATCCCTGGAGAACCACCTGCTGCCCACAAAGATGGAGGATCTCTCTTATCTCAAGAAAACCCCTCCACTGGACTTGGCTCTGCCTAGATGGATCCTCATCCCCTCAGGATGACTCAGCAGCAAACTAAGAACTCAACATTTGCTCTAAAACTGGAGTTTTTCCTTTTCCCAGCGCCTTTCCAAAGCTGTGGATAACAGCCAGAAGCCACGGTCCAACAAGAGCATGCCCCTGATGGCTGGAATGGTGCTGACTGAGCACCTTCCTTGCAGGCTGCAAGGTTTCCATGGATAATTTTCCCAGTGAAATCACTGCAATCCTTCATTTCTGACAACCGCAGGACGGACTTCCTACCCTGAGCATCACCTGGATTTATCAGTGATTTTGGGTGGGCAGGAGGGACTGGGCAGGCAGCAGGACCAGCTGCTGTTGTGGCAAACAGGGAAAAGCTCTTTTTTTGGGAATGGGGGCTCGGGGGTGGGCTGCAGTGGCCCAAAGGGGGTGTCAGTCCCTGATGATCTGCTTCCCCCTACAGAACCGCATGCACGAATCCCTGCACCTATTCAACAGTATATGCAACCACAAGTTCTTTGCTGCCACCTCCATCATCCTCTTCCTCAACAAGAAGGACCTTTTTGAGGAAAAGATCAAGAAAGTCCATCTCAGCATCTGCTTCCCGGAGTACGACGGTGAGTCCGGAGCTGTCCCTGTCCCCTCCTCCTTGAGATCCTCAGACCAAGGGCTGGGGAGTTGTGTGGTTCCAGCGAAGATGTGGCAACTCAGTTTTGGGATATGTAGTGATAGGGTTGGGGAAGGGAGATGAGGATGATGAGAACTGGCTCTATCCCAAAAAAAGGCTGGGGAAGGGGATGAGGATGAGGAGGATAAGAGCTGGTTTTATCCCAAAGAAGGGAAAGTGATGAGGATGATGAAAGTCAGCTCCATCCCAAACAGGGCTGGGCAATGGGATGAGGATGAGCGGGATCAGAGCTGGCTCCATCCCAAAAAAAGGCTGGGAAGGGAAGGGGATGAGGATGAGCAGAACCAGCTCCATCTTGCTCTGTGGGGTGGTGAGTCAAATCCTGGGAGGCTGGAGCTGAGGAGAGGATGGATGTGGCCTCAGGAAGGTGTTTGGAAGAATGGAAATGGGGTAAAAAGGAGTTTTGTGCTATGCATGGTTGGCTCTCCACCCTTTTCCTCCAACCCCTATGGGAGCAGCCTGGCAGCATTCCCTCCCTCCACAGGTCCCAACACATTCGAGGACGCAGGGAATTACATCAAGACCCAGTTCCTGGATCTCAACATGAGGAAGGACGTGAAGGAGATCTACAGCCACATGACCTGTGCCACAGACACGCAGAACGTCAAGTTCGTCTTCGACGCCGTCACAGACGTGATCATCAAAGAGAACCTCAAGGACTGCGGCCTCTTCTGAGCACCAGCAGGTATGGGACAGGGGCTGGAGCCAGAAAATAGGGACAGGGAGAGGGGAGGAGGGTGGTCAGAGCTGGCTCCTTCCCAAAAAGGGCTGGGGAAGGGGCAGGGGATGAGGATGAGCAGAGCCAGCTCCATCCCAAAATCCCTGGGGAAGGGAAGGGGGATGAAGAGGAGGATGATCAGTATTGGCTCCATCACAAAAAGGGAAGGGGGATAAAGATGATCAGAACTGGATCCCTCTCATAAAGGGCTGGGGAAGGGGACAGGGATGAGAATGATCAGAGTTGGCTCCATCCCAGAAAAGAATGGGCAAGGAGAGGGAGGTGAGGAAGAGCAGAGCCAGCTCCCTTCCCAGAAAAAGGGCTGGGGAAGGGGTAAGGATGATCAGAGGTGGCTCCATCCCAGAAAAAGCTCGGGAAGGGGAGAAGGACGAGCAGAGCTGGCTCTATCCCATAAGAAGGGCTGGGGAAGGGGAGGGATATGGAAATGATCAAACCTGGATCCCTCCCATAAAGGGCTGGGAAAGGAGGATGGGGATGGGGAAGAGCAGAGTTGGCTCCATTCCCAAAAAAGGGGCTGGGGTAAGGGATAAGGATGATCAGAACCAGCTCCATCCCAAAAAAAAAGGGCTGGGGAAGGGAGAAGGGAATGAAGAAAATCAGAGCCAACTCCATCCCCCCTGAAAAAAAGGCTGGGGAAGGGGCTGGAGATAAGGATGAGCAGAGTCAGCTCCATCCCAAAAAAAAGGGCTGGGAAGGGGATGAGGATGATCAGAGCTGGTTCCATCCCACTCTGTGGGGTGGTGGGATATGGGTCCCCCTGCTTTTGCCATCAAGTCCTGGAAATCCTAGGAGTAGGGGAGGGGAGGGGAGGATGGACTGGGAGCAGTGAGGAGGGGGAAGTTTGGGGTCCCATTAGCCCAGGGATGGGGTGACATCCCTGTGGTGAGCTCCCATGGGATTCAGTCCCATCCCACAGGGGGACAGATGGACAATTCCCACCCTTGCATGTGGAGTGATGAAAACAACAGATTCCAGCCCAAATCCTCCACCTGAGCTAAAGGGAATAATTTTATTTCTCTCCTGTTGCACCTCCACCTGCCCAGCCTCAGTGGATGGGAATATCCCAAGGCACACTCTGCTGCTCCCAGCCTTTTAGCTCATCCTAAAACTTTAATTAGGGTTTATCACCCTAATCAGGGTTTATCATCCTAATTCTTGCACTAATTCTAAGCAGCAACAGGAATTCCATCCTCTCTCCCCTCCTTTCCAAGCAACTCCCAGCCACTGGCTCTGACACTTTGCTTTTCAGCGAACCTCTGGTGTTTCCCTTATCCTTGAATATTAACAGAAAAACAGGGAAAAGCTAAAAAAAAAAACCAAAACAAAACCAAAAAATCCTCAAGCAGGTTCCCTGCAGGCAGGAGGTACCAGAAGGTGATACCTGGAAAGGGGGAGGGGGGGATGCTCCATCCTCATCACCACAGGGATGAAGGCAAAGGGATGAGGTGATACATGTCCCTGAACCCCACCTGAGTTTTCCCCTTGTTTCCATAAAATTGCTCCTCTAAGCCCTTCCCTGGGTGTGTTTAACTCCCTGTTCTCTCTCCCTCCCTCCCAGAAGAAGAAAACATTCCCATCTCACCGTTCTGCTGAGCAGAGCCAAAGGAAGAACCACCCTCACCACACGTCACTCGCTCCCACTTTTTCTATGACCTGCCCAAATCCGCCTCCTTCCAAACCCAAACTAGGAAGGGGCTGAAGCTCAACTTCCTGCTCCCTTTCATGGCCATTTCCTCTTTTTTTTTTTTTTTTTTTCCAAGGAAGAACCCCTGTTCTCAGCGTTTTACAGGAGGTTTGACACCAGAGAGCACAGCCAGGAATAGGAATATTGAGGGAATTTGGGAGGTAGGATAGACATTGCCCCCTTGCCTGTCCCTCTGCAGCCCATTCCTGCCCTTGGACCGAAGCTGGATTTATCCAGGCTGGAATTTCTGGGGAAGGTGGAGGCTGAATTACCTCTGAGTTGTTCCTGGGAACCAACCTCAGTCTTTCCTGGGAACCAACCTCAGCCCTTGGGCAGGAGAAAGCAGGGGTTTGTGGGGTTGTTTTGGGCCCTAAATGAAGGGAAATTCTCAGGCAGGAGGGGCTGGGAAAGGGAATCCCAACTCCAGCCCAGGAATGGGCTGGATAAAGAGGAAATGGTTACTTGAAAGATTTTCATTCTGCTACTTAGAGCTGCATTTGCTCTGTCTGTTTGTAAATAATCCATAGATGAGCCCTGTATCCATCCTCTCCCTGTTTCCTGCAGAGATCTCCCATCCAGCTTCATTTAACTGTAGGAAAACACAATAAAGGAATACGCATGATGTGCATGTTCTTCCTTTCTCCAACTTCCACTTTGCTCCATTTCTGTGTCCCAGAGCTTGGGTCAAGGGATATTTCACCTGCTTTACATCCATTCTGGGGGTGTGAGGATCTCTGGATCTCACCTGAATCACCCCATGGCCACTGCTGGGCTCCTGGGGGGTGGGATGGGGGGTCACCATCCCAAAAAACTTCCTGGCCAGAGCCCCTGGATGAGATGAAACTCCTGGATGGATTTAAAGGATGAGTTATCCCATGCAGGATGGCTGAAAGGGAATTGTCAAGCAGACTCAGCTCCAGAGAGCTTGGAAAAGATTCCAGAACAGGGAATCTCCCTCAGGATTTCCCCAGCCAGCACTCACGAGCCTCCCTGAGGAATTTATCCTGGATTTCTAATCAAGTGTTCTCAGAACAGTCCCACCTCTATCCCACAGAAGTGCCCAGAGCAGAATTCCCATGGGGCTCACAGCAGCCAGTGAGATTTGGGCTATAAATAAGCAGTAATTACCCATCTGCCAATAATCCCAAGGGCAATGGGATTCCTGGCATGCTCCAATTGTGTCAGCACGACTCAAGTCTTTGGGAGCAGCTCAACACCAACAGAGGTGGCTGATAAAGCACGAGGAACCTCCCTGTCCAGATAATTCCACCCAATTCCCATCAAAAGCTCTTCCTTTCCTTCTCCAGCAAAGCACAAAAGCTGGGAACACTCCTGGAAAAAGCGAGAATAAAGTGGAGAAAAGGCTACAATCTTTACTCACCATTTTAATACTGCCAACAAGTCTAACAGATTCAACTGTACACATGACAAACTGGGAAGAGTCTGGATGCAATCATGGATCAGCAAAGGAATGTAGGACTGGCACTAGAGGGAAACAGGGATTTGGCACCACACAGACAAAGTAAAGGCATGCTCAGGACAGGGCTGGGCAGGGAAGGCCACGGGAAAGGCAGCACAGAATAATCCACCGTGTTCATCCCAAAAAATGCACAGGGATCAGTGGTTTGGGAGCTTGGAAGCAGCAGTTTATCCCCCAGCGAGGGCTCAGCTCCTCTCCCCACCGAGCTAGGATTATGCTGAGCACAAATCCCTTCCCCTACTGGCATAAAACTGGGCTCAAACCCCCAAACAGAACCTAAACCCTCCTTCTGCTGCAGGAGCCTTTCCCAAAGCCTGGGGGGGGGCAGGATGGTAACAAATCACACATGGAAAAAAAGCCAAGGCTCTAAGGATCCCTTAGTAGCTGCAGAAATATTAAATCCTGGCCATAGCAAGTGTTAAAAACAAGGAATTCCTGCTAAGAGGAATATTTTCTGCAGGATCTGCTCACATGTGCATAGTTAAGTGATTTTTTTTTTTGTTGCTTTTTTTTTTTTATTTTTTTTTTTTTTTTTTTTTGCAAACCTTTTTTTAAAAAAAAAAAAAAATAACCTTAAAAACAGACTAGTGGTGGCTTGTTAACCGAAGGTAGAGAGAAAGCTACATATCCAAGGTCTGGAATCCAGCTGGAATCCACTGCACACCCCGGAGATCACGCCGTCCAACGATGCCAGGAGGATCTACTCCCACTACAGTGGCTTCACTGTGCCCTAATTCCACATCCCACAGCAATAAAAGGTCCCTAAGACAGAAGAATTGTGCTAAAGAATTCCAGGACTCCACGTGTTCTCTGCTCCTGGGTCACGCTCGTCGCTGTCCCCACGAGGCAGCAAGAGGCTGGGGGGCTCACCGGGCAGAAACACTGGGAAGGAAACCAGGAATGTAGAAAGGAGCAGAGAGAGCCATTCCCAGCAGGACACCCAGAGCTGGATTTACCTCTCAGTAGAGCCCACACTCCTTGAGGTTGTTTTTGATGATGACGTCGGTGACGGCGTCGAAGACGAACTGGACGTTCTTGGTGTCGGTGGCGCAGGTGAAGTGGGTGTAGATCTCCTTGGTGTCCTTCCTCCGGTTCAGATCCTCGAACTGGCACTGGATGTAGGCGGCTGCCTCCTCGTACGTGTTGGAGCCTGGGAAGGAGAAGATCCCTGGCTTTGCCCACCGGCTCACGGGAGCTTTTAAGTCCACGTTAAGCTGCTTGCAACCATCTGCCTTATCCAGCTACAAATCCAAATCCACCATTAACTCCTTCTGGGAGACCTGAAGTCTATTCCCTGGGCAGTGACCTTGGACATGGATCCAGGGATTGCTGTGTGCTGGGACAGCCACGTTCCACAAAAGAGTAACAAATCATGGGAATCATGGAAGGGACCTTCAATCCCATCTCATTCCATCCTCTGCCATGATTAGGGACACCTTGCATTACACTAGGCTGCTCCAAGCCCTGTCCAGCCTGGCCTTGAGCACTTCCAGGGAGAGGGAATCACAGAAATCAACAGGTTTGAAGAGATTTGAAGGATTTTTTAAACAGGTAAATGCCTTGAGCAGTGCCCAGGCAAAACCTTCCACCTGTGTGGAACCACAGCAGGGATGGGCTCCAGAACAATCCACACCAAACATGGACATTCCAGGGTGGACAGGAGCCAGAGCAGGATGTGGTTAAGTTCCATAGCCTCTAGAATTGAATTTAAATGGAATTATTATCCCAGTAACATGTGGAAAAGGAGGAGTGACCTTGATTTGCTGGAGTGCAACACTTTGGGGCTCATATTCCAGGGAAGGACAAGGGTTGTTCCCAACCACAGCTCTTCCAAGAAAACGAGCCACCAGCCAAGTGAACAGGCCAGAGATGCTGTCCAGGAGGCACAGGGGAGGAATTTGGGGAAAAGTCTGTAAGTGATTGTGGGTTGTGTAAGGCTCTGACTCACTCATCCCTGGCCTGGTGACACAGATGATCCCATGATCCCAGTGATCCCAGCCTACCTGTGTACTCTGGGTAGCAGATCGTCAGTGGGCTCTTCTTAATCTTCTCCTCAAACAGGTCTTTCTTGTTCAGGAAGAGGATGATGGAGGTGTCTGTGAACCATTTGTTGTTACAGATGCTGTCAAACAGTTTCATACTCTCGTGCATCCGGTTCTGGAAAAGGAAATCCAACGGGAGAGACGTTAGGGAAGGGTGGGATGGGGGACAGAGGCTCTGCTCTGCTCAGAATTGGGGTGTCACCACCACATCCTCACTGCCATTGCCCCAGGAGGAACACAGGGGGGACAGGTCACCTCCTCCTGTTCCTTCCTGGAGTGACTCACACACGGGGAACAAGCCATGAGAACAACCCCAGGCACCTCCCAGCAACCAGCAAGGTGCAAAACCTCATGGATGGGTTGCATTAATCACTTTGTGGGGCAAGATTCCACCGGTTGATCCAAGGAGGGCTTGTCCTTGCAGCTCCCAGACAATTTCACAGAGGAACAGGCCAAGAACATTCCGGCCTGGTGCAGGATGGAGGCAGGATGCTCCCAGCTCCCTTCCATGCAGCCATAAATCCCACATCACCCACCATCTCCTCGTCCTCAGCCAACACGAGGTCGTAGTCACTCAGGGCCACGCAGAAGATGATGGCTGTCACCCCCTCGAAGCAGTGGATCCACTTCTTCCGCTCCGAGCGCTGCCCTCCCACGTCGAACATCCTGGAGAGGCAGAAGTGGCTCAGGAGCTGTGCACACCCCTCCTGCCTGACCCTCCTGGTGCTCCCAAGGATTGGGGAGGCTGAGCAGCAGCTTGGGAACACGCAGGGTTTTGGGAGTTTCCCTTTGGAGAAGGGGTTTTAAAATTCCCTTCTTGGGAGAGGGGGTTTTAAATCAGAATTCTTGATTTTCTTTCAAGCCAGGGTGGAAAGAGCTTGCAGCAACCTGGGCTAGTGGAAGGTGTCCCTGCCTGTCTGGTTCCAGGTGTCCCTGGATGTGATTTAATATCCCTTCCTAGCCAAACCATTCCATGATTCTGGTTTTCAGCAGGAAGAACTGAAAGTCACCATCCAGAGCTCTGCTGATTTTGTTCTCTCTCCTATTCCCTTAGCAACAACCCATTTGCTTGACTGGACTCCAAACACCTTCTCACAGCTCTTCAAGGAAATGGATTATCAGGAGCATGCTACCTGCAAGCTCCTCCTGAGACCCAGGAGGAAATTAAGGAGGTTAAGAAATAATTTCATGTATTAAAAAATAATCTGAGGTACTGGAGGCTGAAGGCTGAGCAGTTGCTTATGGAATTTCTGTATAAATTGAATTAATTTCTAATTAAATAGAAATTTGTGTCACAGGTAGGTCCAGCCCCCTGCTCATCCAAATATTTTGATGAGAGCCCAGGATTGGGATTTAATTAAATCAAGTTAATATCTGAGTTATTAAGTCATGGATATTGGTTTGTTCCCAGAGCAGACAAGGAGCTGTCCAGGGGGGATTTAATGATCCCAAATTAACTCCCATCTTCTATTTAAGATGGAAATCTCTGTGAGGATCCAGGATATTTACACGGCTTGAATCATTTGCCATTAGCACAGAGAGATCCATGAAGGAAGAGCATCCCTGGCAGCTCAGCTCATCCCAATTCCAGTCACTGCAGCTTCCCCATCCCGTTATTAATGTCTGAGATGGAACATGAAGGCAGAGCTGGCAGCACCAGGGTTTCTGATGGATTAATGCCTCCCTTTGTGGAGCAAATCCCTCTGGGACAGCACCTCGTGTGTCTGGGGCCCTGCACATGATCAATGGCTTCAGGCAGGATCAGGAAGGAGGGTGGAGATGATTAAAGGAACACACTGGAGATGTGAATCCTGATCCATCACCACTGGAAGACAAGTTATTCCCTGGATGGACCAGAAGCTGCATAAATAAATCAATGATACCGAGTATTCTGGCATTTTTGTTAAAAATGTTCTTAAATTGCACAGCTTGGAAGCCAAAATGCTGCTCTCCCAAAAACTGTGCAAAAGTTTCCTTCTCCAGAGGATGCCATGGAGATGCTTCAAGGACTGGAGCCCCTCTGCTCAGGAGCCAGACTGGGAGAGCTGGGAAGGAGAAGGCTCCTGAGAGTCCTTTCCAGTGCCTAAAGGAGCTCCAGGAGAGCTGGAGAGAGACTTAGGACAAGGGATGGAGTGACAGGACAAGGGGGAATGTCTTCCCACTGTCAGAGGGCAGGATCAGATGGGATATTGGGAAGAAATCTTTCCCTATGAGAGTGGTGGGGCCCTGGCACAGGTCATCCAGAGCAGCTGTGGCTGCCCCATCCCTGGAAGTGTCCAAAGCCAGGTTGGGTGGGAGGTGGTCTAGTGGAAGGTGTCCCTGCCCATGGCAGGGGGGTGGGACTGAATGAGATTTAAGGTCCCTTCCAGACCAGTCTGGGATCCTGTTAAAACCCTTGGATTTTAGAAGCACCACTTGGATTTTGCTGCAACTCCATCAAAGCGTTTCACACCCCATTTATAAAAAAACCAACAAACACCTTTTAGGAAAGAGAGCAGGAAAGACTCCAAACCATTGGCACAGACAGAAGGAATGGGGTTGAGCCACAGGCACTGCACTGTTCTACACCCACCCTCTGGCACGGGAATGCCATGGGGCTCCAGCTGCTTGTCAGGAGCACACGTGGGATCTGAAGCAAGGAATTTCTAAGCAGCAGGAAGGGGAGCTACAGGGATCCAAGGTGAGGAACGAGGGATGCAGCCTCAGCATACGGAGGCAGCGGGAGCCGCTCTGAGGTTAGAGGAAGCTCGTTAGTGACATGTAAAGGGACACTGCCAGGAGCAGGCTGGATCTACAGCCTGGCAGGGACTGGATCAGCAGCAGGGGGGACAGGAAAGTCCCAATCCCTGCAGTGCCAGGAGCAGGCTGGCAATTCCCAGTGGAACACATGGAGCACACCATGCATCCCAGAGCCACAGCCTGGCCGCGGGCACGGCTCGGTTCCTCTGCTCCGAGGACAGGGTTAAACTCAAACTCAAACTCCAGTCAGTGTCCTTTTAGTATTACTTTTTGGGATTGGATCCTGGAAACGAGCAGTCAGTACCTGTGTCTGCGATTCCAACATAAAAGCAGCTGAAAAGAACAGAAGGCAAATCAAAGTCAAACCGGTTTCTCCAGTGAGCGATGCCAGCAGAGAGGGATAACGGAGGGAAGGAGGACAGTTAAACCAGGAGCAAGTGTGGGATGTGCCCCCAGTGCAGGGCACAGGCAGGGCCCTTCACTCACTTGAAATACAGGTCCTTGAAGGTGAAGTGAGTCTCCACAATTCCTGTAGTTTTCACTCTGGTCCGCAGCACATCCTGCTGAGTCGGAATGTAGGTCGGCTGGGATATTCTATCCAAGTCATTTAGGTAACTAAACCAGAAGAGACAACACAAGAGGCTTTTTTTAGTCGGCTGCCTCACCATGAATCTTTTATAAACTGCAGAACAAAGCGCAGAATTTATTTCTCTCCCCCACACAGCACAGCCCTCGAAGCAAACAACCCCCTGGGGCTGTGCTGAGGGATCTTTTGGGAGTTTGGGAGTTTTAACCCCTCCCTGGATGACCTTGGGGGTGGTGCTGGTGGAGCTGAGCTGGCTGGGGAGGGCAGGGAGCAGAGGGAATGCAGAGCTGTGCCAGGGCTGGATCTCCCAGGGCAATCCACAGTCAAGGTCTCTCGCTTCAAAGCACAAGGCAATAAATCCCAGGGTTTGCTGTTAAAGGGCAGGGATGCGTCAAAGGAGCCGGGAGGGAGGGATGCAGCCTTAAAAACCTTCCCAAACCAGGCAGATCCAGCCACCTCCTTCCCCAACAAGCTGGCACAACACCCTCTGAGGATACAGCCCTGGAAGAAGCCACCTCCTTGCCCCAATTTTCCCATCAAGATGTCAACTAATTCCAGCCCCAGCTCATTCCTTTTGGAGTTCAGCTCTCAGGCACATCAGCACAAGGCACAGATAATTCCCAGCAGGATCAGAAATCCCACTGCAGCCAGCAACACCTCTGAGCTTGTCTCCCCTCCAGGCTCAGCCTCCTGCTTTCACAAAGATGACACAGATCCCACAGCTCTCCTGGGATGGCACAGGCCATGTTCTTTCTCAGGAGCAGCTTTTAATCACCCCAACCCTGTGTCACTGGCAGGGTTCAGGGGCACGAGGGCTCTGAGGGGTGTAATAAACCCTTCCAAATCACACATTATTATCATCACAGATCCACTGACAGCCAGGAATTGCTTCTTTCCATGTGCCTGGAAGCTGTGCTAGGAACCCCAGCAACACATCCCTCCTCCAACAGCTCCAGCATCTCCCTGGGCAGGACTTGCAGAGCCCTGCCCTGTTTCCAAACCCCAGATCCCAATGATCTGCCAGGACCTGCCCGCTGCCACAGGGCTTTTCCCACAGAGCTGGGATCTGAGAGTGGATTTAGACCAGGAAGAGCCAGTCCTCTCATCCCTCCCTTGACCCCAGGTTTGTGACTGTTCTGTGACCAGCACTGGCTTTAGTTTCAGTTTAGTAAAACATGATTTGGAAGGTATTTACCCTCCTCAGCCTCTACCAAGGAATATTTCTGCTGAGGCAGTAACATGCCCAGACTTTTTTCTCCTCTCTCTCCCCTACCAGTGTAAGCTGAGCAGAGACACAATGTATAAAAAGCCAGCGGGCACGCTAAGAACTGACCCAGCAGTTCCTGAAAGCCTGGCTTTGATACAGGTCACACCACTGATGTGATCAATCATGGAGTTGTTTGAGCTGAAAAGTCCTTTAGGGTAGGTCCAACTCTTATCCCAGCACTGCCAAGCCCAAGCTGAAGTTATAAAGCAACTGCTCCCAACAGCCAGTTGGAAGTTTGGCCACTGAAAGTGGAATAATTCCTAATTAAGGCTTTGGGAGCAGCCAGGGAGGAGGGAATGGAGCTGGCAAACTCCCACCAAACAAACTCAATCAGGGAAAATAAGGCATATCAGATTCAGAGCTGCTGCCTGAAACAATAAACTTTGCCAGACTAATTTCAGGGAGACCTAAAGGGCAAATCCCAGGGAAAACCCAGCAAAGGGGATTTCTGGGAAACCCTGGAAGCCCTGCCAAGTGTGGGCAGAGGAAGCAGCTGTGCCCTCCCAAAAATCCAAGCTAGTGCCACTTGTATTACAGGGAATCAGATGGGATTTAAGTTCCCTTCCCCAGCTGTGCACAGAAGTCCCAAATGCTTCTCCAGCAGCACTGGCTGCAGGCAGGAGTTGGGAGCCACAGAGCCATTGCTCACATCAGAGGGAAAGACAAATGGGAAGTTGCAAAAAGGCAAGTTAAAAAAAAAAAATGTTTGGAATATTCCATAAAACCCAGGGTGGCTCCAGAGGGCTTTATCAGATGGTGTTGGGAAAGACACTGAGTATTTCCACATCAACAGCTTGGACCTGGAGCTACTCAGGCACTCTTTTTTAAAAAAAAGGAAGAAAACATGGAAAACACTACGATTCCAGGAGAGATTGTTTGGATTAGTGTTATCCTCCACCTCCTCTCCTCCCATAGCACCTCCAGCCTGCCAGGGCAGTGCTCTGACAGGCAGGAGCTCTGCCTGCACACGGGGAAGTGCCCAGTGATGTAGGAAACAGCAGGAAGGAGTTTTTGGAACAATTCCACGCTGAAATGCTCGGCTCTCTGCCACAGCACCCTTGCTCTTGATGCCACCTGATTTTCACAAGCAGTTACTTGTCTGTTCCTCTCTTCCTCCATTCCATGTGGCTCAGCCCTGGAAACTGATGTGGAAACACAGCACAAAACTGGATTTCAGCTGGAAAACCAGCAAATGGGGCACGGATTTAACGGCTGCTCACACTGAGGTTTCAGTGCTGTTTGTAGGAGATAATGAAAGGAAGAGGGAAGTGAAATTCCCAAGAGAAGTGGGACAAAGCCTACATCACCCCACCACAAAAAGGGGTGCAGGACATCCATCCTTGGTGGGTTGGGCACTGGAACAGCCCCTCAGGGAATGGTCACAGCCCCAAGGCTGCCAGAGCTTAAGGAGCATTTGGACAATGCTCTCATCCATGGAAAGAAATCCCCCCAAACACAGGGTGGGATTTTGGGATGTCCTGTGGAAAGCCAGGAGTTGGACTTGATGATCCTTGAGGGTCCCTTCCAGCTTAGGATATTCCATGATTCTAAGCACGGACAAGGGAAGTGATTGGGGAACACCAAAGATAAGGCAGGTCAGGAACCACGTGTGGAAGGAGAGAAAAATCCTGGGAATTCCACAAGTCCTGTGGAAAAAGCAGCCCTTTAAGGGTGTGAGTTTGTCATGAAGAGATGAACCCACTGACAGTGTTTCCCAACTGCTGAGTTGCCAAGCTGCACATGCATCGTAACATTGGTTTGGTGCAACTTCCTGTGGTTTTGGGACAGGAAGCTGAATTTTCTGGGGCACTTCTCAGAAAATGCCTGGCTGGCTCATCCTGGGTGCAATGTCCCCATCCCAGGCTGTGCAGCAGCCAGACCTGCACCTGGACCTGAACATGGGTGGGTGGCAAATATCCAGGAACAGGAAGAAGCCTCCAAAATCCCACCTCTGGAAGGCAGTTGGGTCAAGCAGGTACCTACAAAAGCAGGATCACACCCTCTTTTCCCAATCTGCTCCGTTTCTCCAGCTGCCTTCATCCTCCTCCTCTTCCAGAGCCATCCAGACACACACCAGGGTTCCCCCTTCAGATCCATTCCTGCTGTCTGCCCAAGTCCTTAAGCTTTCCTCCTCTTCTTCTCATCTTTCCATTAAATCATTCCTTCCTTTCCCCCTCCTCATCGATCTCTTTCCTCCCTTGGAACCTGAATTTCCTCCTTTCCTGCTGCAAAGGCATGCACAAATCCAAGAAAACTGTTGTCAGCCCTTTCCTTGATCCAAACCCCTGCCAAGGTGCTGCAAATTTAGAAGGATTCTGCCTTTTTTTCAAGCTCAAATATGCTCTGAACAGCTAAACCCTGCAGGCAGTGAGCTGTGGCACAGCTAAAGCTTCTCCACAAAGCTCTTCCCAACTCATTTTTCCAAGGTTTAAAGCTTAAACTGAGATGAGTTTTCAGTTGGAAATGCTGAACTGCAAAATCACCTTTCAGAGTGTCAAATACTTGTTATAGAGAGACCAAGAATGTGAATTTAAAAAAAATTTAAAAAGAGGAAAAAAACAACAACTGTTTTGCTCATCAAAGGAACAGTTTCCCCTTCCTGCACTAACCTGCCCTTGGAAAAAGATGAGGCATTTCATCAAAAATTCCATTAGCAGCCTGTTTATCTGCTCAGAACCTTCCAGTTGTTCAGCAGCTGAACATTTTAGGACCAGGACAAGAAGATTTTAGAATCAGAACAGTTCAGAGGCAACATTGCCTGCGAGGTACCAGGCACAGGGACAGGAAAAAGGGAAAGCTGTAAGGAGAAAACTGGGAATATTGACCTGCCAGGTGAGGGGATCCCACTTTGGAAATTGCTGAATGTCAGGAAAGTGGCAGTTTGAATTTTAGGAGTGCTGCTCCCCTTTGCAGGGATAATGGAGGTGACACAGCCAAGCAGCTGCCACTTCCATGGAATCCCAGGATCACTGAGCTTGGAAAAGACCTCCAGGATCACCGAGTCCAACCACTGACCCTGTCACCAGACCAGAACAGAGCACTGAGTGCCATGTCCAGGAGTTCCACCAACACCTCCAGGGATGGGGGCTTCACCACCTCCCTTGGCAGCCCATTCTAATGTCTGACAACACTTCCCACAAAGAAAATTCCTCCTGGTGTCCACCCTGAACCTCCTCTGGCACAGCTTGAGCCCATTTCCCTTCCTTCTGTCCCTGCTCCCTGGGAGCAGAGTCCAACCCAAACCACTCCAGGATTAAATTCACCAAGGCACAAAACAAGGAATGTGGTGTTGTCCCCAATGCTCCATAGAGAGAAGATGAACAGTACTCCATCCCCCTGTGAGCCCAGCCCAGTGTCACCCAGTCACACCAGTGAAGGCAGGACCTTCCCAAGCTCCAGCCAGACCACTGTGGGAGCTGGGAAGAGCCCAGGGGCTGGGAATGGTTCCTTACTAGGATGCAGAATCGTTGAGCTGGTATTCCCTGGATCTGCTGAAGCAGGCCTGCACTCCAGGGTCTCTCCAGAGCCGTTTGATGACCCCAGCCAGCTCTGCTGTCATCATCCCCTCCTCGGCGCTCCCTGCCAGCACGAAGAGCTGCCGGGCATCGTCCTGTGGGACAGGGACACAGCTGTGGGATGTGCATCCACAGAGACCTTCCCCACCAACAGCAAGGGTCAGCATCTCTGCATTAATTAATCACTACTCTAATTAATCACAGTCCAGCCCATCCGGTTTTCTCCCCCAAAAGTCACGGAGTTGTTTAGCTCCTGCAGCCAGAAAGGGAATTTTTGGGGAAGAAGCTCCAGGTTGTGGGGTGGGATGTCCTGATAAGGGATGGGCACAGCACTTCCATGGGGAGCAAAGCTCCAAAGGCACCATTCCCATCAAAACCATGGGATGTCAGTAATTTGGTGCAATGTTTCAGAGAAACATTCAGCATTCCCACTAAAGTTATGACAGGCTTTTTGCTGCCTTATCTTCCAACAAACGTGTTCTGCCCCGGACTGAAATTCCAGGATTCATTAACACAGTTCAGACTAAGGAAATAAATGGAATACTCACTGCTCTGGCAACTTCCCCAAAGTCTATCTTTAGCCTCCCCATGGCTCTGATGATGGCGATGATGGATTGGATGGTGTTGCTGTACACAACCACTTTATACTGTTTGCATTCCTCCTCTGAGTAGCCATCCTCATGGATAATCCTGGAAGGAAACCAGGTTATTATTCCCAAGCCAAACCAGAAGGGCACCACACATTTCTTATTCCACCTCAAATTAAAAAACCAGTTATAGACTGCACTTACTTCATCTGTTTCACAATGGTGCTTTTCCCAGACTCTCCAGCACCTGAAAAGCATGAAAAACATCCAGTTAACCACGTGAAACTGAAAGGAAAAGTGGGATGTGTTTTTTCCAGCTCCCACAGAGAAGTTGATGGGGTCTGGAGTAGGATATTCCTTGTGCATTGCTGCTGGTAGAAGAGTTCCAGCATACTGTCCTGGCACATCCTTCCTGGATTTTACTTACAGATGCCAACAGTCATCATGAGTTCATCTGCTAAAAAGCCCTGCAATTTCTCAATTTCCAGAGGTCAGCAAGGGCAGCCAACTGGGAGGCAGACTGAAGAACTGGGATGAGGATTCATTCAACAGAGCAGCTCCCAGCCCTCACTCCAGGCCAAGACAGCCAAAGTGCATCAGCACCACCAGATGCTGCCACTGTTACTGAGCTGGGCAGGAAAGGAACAACCAGGTGGGAAAGGAGCCTCTGGCAAGAGATGATTTCCAGGTGAAACCTTAGAGCTGCAGGCACATCTGCATCCCAACAGCCTTCCTTCAAGGAATGTCAAGAATACCTGGCTTCCAAACCTCTGCAGAGCTGAGGGGGCTCAGTTATCCCTGGAGGGGCTCAGTTATCCCTTGAAGAAGGGTCAGTGACCCTTGAAGGAGGGTCAGTTATTTCTGACTGGAAAAAAACCAGCAAGTTCCCTGCTTTTCCTATTTTTTTGTCCCGGATCCCAGAGCACTCCCAAACCAAGTCCCTCCTGCATGACTCAGGGCAGTGGACACCTGGGATTCCAAACCATCAGTTACCCTGGTTTATGGAGCTGAGCAGAGCTGCCCACATGCCTGTCCTAGCCAGGAGCATGCCAGAGGCAGGCACGGTGTTCCTGAAGTCAGCAGAACTCCAGGACTTCACCTCATGTGGCAGCAGGAGCTCAGCTCAGCTGGCTCTGCCACTGCCCGAGGGCTGCTCAGCCTCCAGACTCCCCGAGCTGCAGAGCTGGGCTGGCTGTAGGCAAGGAATGATGTCAGACCTGCTTGGATTTGGACAGATGACTCAGGAGAGCACGGATGGAATAAAACACTTGTAGAATTCCAGGATGGTTTGGATTGGAAGGGACCTTAAATTCCATCCTGTTCTACCCCGTGCTACAGGCACAGATACCTTTCACTAGCACAGATTGCTCCAAGCCCTGTCTGACCTGGCCTTGGAAACTTTCAGGGATGGGGCAGCCACAGCTGCTCTGGGCATCCTGTGCCAGGGCCTCTCCACCCTCACAGGGCAGAATTCCTTCCCAATATTCCATCCAGCTCTGCCCTATGCAAATGGGAAGCCATTCCCCTTTGTCCAAAGTTCCTCTCCTGCTCTCCTTTAGATCTCAGGTCTCCCTGGATCCTTCCCTTCTGCAGGCTGAACATTCCCAGCTCTCCCAGAGCAGCTCAGTGTTTGTGGTCAGGTGTGAAAACATTAACACTCTGTGGACTCAGCACTTCCACTCTAGGAGGACACAAATCCACAGCCACTCTCCACATTCCCAGGATCCAAGTGCTGGGATTTCAAATCTCCAGTGTCCCCAAACAGCCCCAAATCCACACTGAGAAGGACTCTTAACACAACCTCTCTGCTTTTGCCTTCTCAGCATCACATTCACTGTCATTTCCTCCCTAGATTATCCCAGAACAATCTCCTGCCACAGCCAAGCTGTTCTACCTGTCACTAACCCCATTAGATCCAACCTGGCCAATACAACACTAATTCCAACCAGATTCCTTTAACCCCTTCCCTTCCTCCCTCAACCCCAAACACTGCTTGGCAGAGCAGGAATTCCCCCCTCCAAGGTTACTCACACCTTACTTCAGAGGGAGAAAGTAGGAACCCACATCCTCCAAAGTGTCTCCTCACCAACACAAAACCCCAAACTGGCTCCTCAGCCACAGCCAAGCAGTGAGTTGTTATTCCTAAAGAAGTTTTTCCTGTTGTTCCAGGTTCTCTCTCTCTCTCTCTCAGGCAAGAGCCACCCAGACAAGGTCCCTCATTTACACTCACTGAAAAACATCTCCCCTCCAGCTCCAGCTCTGGAATGGAAGGCTGGAGCTCCTGCTGGGATGGAGCTCATCTGTTACAGGGATTGTCCCACCTGATGGACACACTGGGTGAGAATTCCACAATGTCCCTGCCCTCAACACATCCTTCCACAAGCGTTCAACGACTCCCTCTGGAAACCAGACAGAGGCAGGGGGCATCACAGCTCCTGAAAACCCCCACACCTCACCCAGTGCACCCCAGTAACACCCCAGCCCATCCCAGTAACATCCCAAACCATCCCAGTAACACCCCAAGTGCTTAGGGGAAAGCTCAGCACGTAAGTGCTGGAATTCCACCTCCAAGGGTGGCAATCCCTGTACAAGTTCCTACAGCCAGATCCTTTCTCCCTCCAGAGCAGGAGGGAACTGGAGCAGCTTTCCAGCTGTATCAGCACTGGCCCTGGGAAAGCAAAGGATACAAAGGGGGGAAATTATCATCCAAGCACTTCCCCCAGGAAAGCTGGAGGATTTCCTGGAGCAGGAGATGGGAAGCCAAGCAGCTCAGCATGGCCACGTGCTGGAGATTACAGGGAACAGAGAACAAAACACAGCTTGGACTGGGAATTCCAATGGAGGAATTCCACACAATCCTATTTCTGCTTTAAAAATTCTCCAAGGAGGTAGGTCACACTCCCTACATCTTCCAGACATAAGCATCCAGTTTCCTGCTCCAGAAAGTCCTAAAAATCCTATTTTCAGTGCTTTTTTTCCCTGAAGCTGTATCAAAACTGCATTAAACTGTACTTCAGGAAAGGAGTTCTATATCCACAATTAAGGGGAAAAGCCCTGGAACATCTGCAAGTTTCTAAAGGTCACTGCTGAAACAAATCCTTCCAGGGACAGAACAGGGATGCACCCGGAAAATCCATTAAAGTACAAGTGAGGAAGATAAAACTGAAGGGCCTGACATGGGCGTGTGGCTTGGACCTCCAGCAACAGCCAGTTCAGAAAGTCTGCAGGGATTTGGCAGGAACTCCACCAGCCCATTCCTGAGGTGCTGCAGCCCTTGGTGAGCACCCAAATCCAGGGGTATTTCTCAGCAGGTCCAACATCCCCTGATAAACAGCTCAGACCTGAGTGAACACTGATGATTCTGAGAAATTCCTTAAGGAGTTGCTGAAATAGCCACAAACCAGCAGCAAACACCCCTCTGCTGCATCCCTGAAAGTGTCCAAGGCCAGGTTGGATGGGGCTTGGAGCAACCTGGTCTAGTGGAAAGTGTCTTTGCCCATGGCAGGGATGGAATGGGATAAGCTTTAAAATCCCTCCCAGCCCAAATCATCCTGGATTCTATGAGCACAGATCCAGCACAGACCTCAGATCTGAATTTGTTTTTCCAGCTCTTTGATCTCCCCCAGGAGTGTTTTGAAGGAATTATGGCTGTTGTCGAGCAGCATGGCTGGAGACCCCCATGGAGAGGCCGTGTGTGGCTCTTGGCTGAGCATCAAACCACAAACTCCGGCCCCCTGGGCACCCCCTGATCCCCACAGCTCCTCATCCACACATTTAGGGGATTATACAAGCATGGAATGGGTTGGGAGGGGCTGTGAAACTCTTCCCATTCCACCTTCTGTCATGGGCAGGGACACCTTCCACTGTCCCAGGTTGCTCCAAGCCCTGTCCAACCTGGCCTGGGACACTGCCAGGGATGGAGACCTTAGAGCCCCTTCCTGAGCCTAAATGGGCTCCAGGAGAGCTGGAGAGAGACTTTGGACAGGGGTTGGAGTGAAAGGACAAGGGGGAATGGCTCCCACTGCCAGAAAGCAGGGTTAGGTGGGATAATGGGAAGGAATCCTTCCCTGTGAGGGTGGAGAGGCCCTGGCACAGGGTGCCCAAAGCAGCTGTGGCTGCCCCATCCCTGGGAGTGTCCAAGGCCAGGTTGGACAGGGCTTGGAGCAGCCTGGGACAGTGGAAGTGTCCCTGTCCACAGAATGAGATGAGCCTCAAGGTCCCTTCCAACTCAAACCATTCCAGGATTTCATGATAAATGGATGTGCTTGGAGATTTGGGATAAAAAGGCCAAGTCTGGGTGGCGACAGCAGAGAAACAGAGAAAGAGAGGGAACACTGAGAAGAGCTGGGCTTGGAAAAGATATTCCTTAGTTTTCCTGATTATCAAGTGTCATCTTATGCTGGGCCCTTTTTTAGAAGTCAAACATCCCCTGGATTTCCTGCAGGGACAACACTCCTGAGCTGCTCCAAGCGTGCAGCCAGGCTGTCCCTGCCTGGCAGCTCCTGCTGAGGGATAACCTCATTCCCCAAACACCAGGAGCTTGCAGGGGACAGAGACCCCAAACCACCGAGCTCCAGGAGGCCAAGCTTGTGTCCCAGCACTCCCAGTGTTTGTTTCTAAAGCTGACCCAGGCAGTACCACCCTGGTAACCAGAGAAGGTTAAAGGAAGCACTGAAGTGACCAAACACCAACTGGGAAAACATGAAACAAGAGCCAGGCATCGGATCCCCAGGAACAAAGGAGACAGCACAGGGATCACCACAGAGAGCGTGCTGGAAAAATAATCCACATCTGTCCCTCATTTAACTCCAAACCCCATTTAAATTAAGAAAAGACCATTTTTTCAATCCCACTTCTGCAGGGAACAAGTGCCCACTGCATCCCAAGAGGTGCGGACACAGCTCTGCTCACTCCAAACTTCCAGAAAATTAGAACCACGATCTAATTAAAAAATTCCTCTTTACAGCTCCCTCTGCTCTTCTGAGAAAAGTTATTTCAATGCTCTGCCTCGGAATTTAATGCAACTTGAACCACATCCAGAGGGCTCTTGGAGGATAGATGGAATCACAACCCCTCAACCAAGCTGGAAATTGTCCATCCCCAAATCCCAGTGCTGGGCATGGACACTCACCCACGTGTCCTGACACGAGCACGTGATGTACACATGACACAGGGGACAGAAGAATTCCCATCCCACAGCTGGAAAATGGTCTTGTGCAAAAAAGAGGGCATCTGACCCTGCTGGAACAAAATCTCTTTTCCAGGAGATTAAATAAATCATGGCTGATTCCTGAAAAACTCGAGGGGTTCAGGCATTCTGGAGATAAGGACTATTTCACCTGCCCTGCATCTGGTTTTGGTGGGAAAAGGGCAGAACAGAAAATCAGGGGGAAGGAACACAGAGACCCAATGGAAAGGTGGGAGAATGGGTGGAAGTTGCAGCTCCAGCACCTGAGGACAGGGAAATTCCAGCCTCCAGTGCAGCTGTGGAAAGACCTCCATGGAGCTCAAAGCCCAGAGAAGAGCTGTGTCTTCAAAGAGATCTGACCTGCTAACAAATTAATTGTAATCATGGAATCATGGAATTGTTAAGGTTGGAAAAGCCCTCTGAGATCGAGTCCAGCCATATCCCAGCACTGCCGTGTCCAGCCCTAATCCATGTCCCAAGTGCCACCTCCACTTTTTTTGAGCATTTCCAGGGATGGAGGCTCCACCACTGCCCTGGGCAGCCTGTGCAGGGCTGGACAACCCTTGCCATGAAGAAAATTTCCCTGATATCCACCCTAAACCTTCCCTGGTGCAATCTGGCCTGAACCAGGTCCTTGGGAACTGTGTGAGGAGAATCCTCCCGTGGTCATGAGTCACCAGGAACCTCCAGGAAACCCAGATCCCTACAAGATCAGAGAAACAACAACTCCCTGCAGCTTCCCCAGCAGGATTCTCACATCAGATGCCACAAGGAAGGACACTTGGAGCAGCAACCACCACTGGGAAAACATCTGGAGATGAACACCCCATCACAGAGTTTTGTATCACCATTCCAAGGGCAGCCAGGTCTAACCCCCAGATGGATCCTCTGGAATAGGGATCCAAGGCACAGCTGCTGTGCCCCAAGAAAAGCCACTTCAATTAACGATATCATTAACTGCAGCACCAGCTCTGCCTGGATTTGCATCCCCAGAAAACACTACCTTAAACCAAAACAGTGCTGAGGAAGCTTTGGGGAATTCAGGAAAGAAAAAAAGGCTGGAAAAATCAGTGTCGGGAAAAAGCCGAGGGCTGCTGGAGCAGTGGAGAAGGGTGAATTATGCAAATTAAGGTTATTTTAAAACAAACTTACATTTTTAATTGTTTTTGCATTAATTAGCAGCACCACTTCAACATAATTACACAGCACATCCAAAGCCAGGGCAGCTGTCCAGGCTGGATAACCTGATGTCTTGGGCAAAAACACAAAAACACTCCAGCATTGGTGCATCCACAGAGCCAGAGCCACAGAAATGCCATTTCCACAGGGATTTGGGAATGGGACAGCTCTGGAATCCAGCTTTATCTCTTGGGGTCACACAGACCCCTGAGACACAGCCCAGAACAACAGGCCACAGCTTTGGAAAGGCACTGAAGCAGAGGCAAGGATCTGGAGAGGCAAGGACTTCCTGTCCTCTCCCAAATCTCCTGATTTTTGGGGTATTTGACTTCCTTTCCCTCCTCTCCTAAGATTTTACAATTTTGGCTGTATTTGCCTTCCTCTTCTCTTCCCAAATCTCCCGATCTCAGGTATATTTTAATTCCTTTCCCTCTGTTCTCCTGAATCTCCCAAGTTTAGCTGTATTTGTTTTCCTCTCTTCCACCAACTCTCCTGATCTTTGAGGTATTTGACTTCCTTTCCTCTCCTATCCTAAGATCTTCCAATTTTGGCTGTACTTTACTTCCTCTTTTCTCCTCAAACCTCCCAATTTTCAGTGTCTTTACCTTCCTCTCTCTCTCTCCCCTTCCTAAACCTCCTGGTTTATTTTACTTCCTCTTCCTCTCCTACATATCTCCTGATTTTCATATGTATTTGACTCCCCTCCCAAATCTCCTGATTTGGGCTGTATTTCACTTCTCCTCCTCTCCCAAATTTTACTGTATTTGCCTTCTCCTCCCTCTCCTCTCCCCACCCTCCAGATCCTGGGTCCATCCCTGCCTCCCCAGCCTCCTCACACCCCAGCTGGGAAGGATCCAGCTCCCTCCCCACAGGCACAGCCCTTCCCTTGCTCATCACAACTCTGCAGATCTCAAACTGGGGCAGCTCTTTTAATGGAGCTGGGAAGGATGTGAGGACTCCAAACTTAAGGAAAAATCCACCAACCCTCTCTGAGAGGGGCAGAAATCACTCAGGGAATGACACAAGACCCTGCAGATCCAGACAGTTTTATGTGGGATAAAAAACCCTTCCTCAAACAATGGAAAAATCCTCATGGATTTCTCCATCAGCTTCTAGTGCCTCATTGAAAGGATGTTCCCACTGCAGGTAATTTCTCCTGAGAATTCCCTGTTTTGCTTTACCTGCACATCAAGAAGGATGCATGTGGGGAGATTCCAGCTTTCCCTGGTATTCCCAGGAATCACCACACTCAGTTTTAAAACCAGGAAATACCTCAGAGAGATTTGCAAGTGACAGCCAGGTGCAAACCTGACCTGGTATCAGGCAGATCCAGAGGTAGGTCCAGATCAACATTCCAATTACTCCTCACCCGCAGACACATCAGGAAATGCAGGAATTTTCCTGGCATCCAAAACCAACAGTGACCCAAAACCAGCTGCTGCTCTGAGTTCTAAAGCCACACCTGGTTTTTAACACATTCCAGCTGATGATTGTATGATTTTTGGGATATTCCCCCCATTCCATGTTTGCTGACAAGACCAATCTCAGCCTCGAAGCCTTCGGTGCTTTGGAAAAATTGTCATACAAAGATATGAGGAAAGAATTATTCCATTCCAGGGAATGTGCAAGTGTCGCCTATTAACACCAAAACAAACACCTGGAGAACAAAGGATTCTCCTGACACACGGCCAAGAGCTTTTGCATGGACACACCAAGTACAAAGCTCAGAGCAGCTCCAGCAGGGAGTGAAAAATGGGCTAAATGGGAAAGAAAAAGGATTCCTGGAGCGGGATGGTTCCTTAACACATCCTGCTCTAACAGGACCCACTCAGCGCTGCTGTTCGGATCCTCACAGACTCCATCTGTCTCCTCCCAGACAGAAAAATCAGGATAACCAAAAATATACACCCAGACCTTGAAAAGAGAGACCAGCCTGAGCAGATGGTTCATCAGCCCCAAGTGGTGCTTGTAAATTGTGAGGATTTGAACAGAATTCCAGAATCCCCGACTAGTTTGAGTTGGAAGCTCATCCCAGTCCAACCCCTGCCATGGCAGGGACACTTTCCACTATCCCAGGCTGCTCCAAGCCCTGTCCAGCCTGGCCTTGGACACTTCCAAGGATGGAGCAGCCACAGCTGCTCTGGGCACCCTGTGCCAGGGCCTCCCCACCCTCACAAGGAGGGATTTCTCCCCAGCAGCCAATTTCTTCCCAGTTTCTCATCCCAGTCTGCTCCCCCAGCCTTCAGGGAGGGCAGTTTGTGCCTCCTCTGAGCTCCCATCATCACTTCCATGAACTCCAAAACAAAGATCAAACACAGCAAAACTCCGCTAAAGGGAATCAGCCGCCCTTCCTAAAGGGAAATCCTCCACCCAGCTCTACCCAGATCCTGAGAAAAAGCCAAAAGGCAGAGAATTGACACCTCCTGTTCGCACGCAGTCAATCCCCCCGGGATCTCCCACCTCCGCTGGTCCCAAACGCACCAGGGCCTGGAGCTTCCCCCACTCCCTGACTGGGAATTGAATTCCGGCCCGAGCATTCCCTCCCTTCCCTGCCCGGAGCCGCGGGATGAGCCGTGCCTCTCCCGGCCTCGGCCCAATCCCACCGGGGAGGGACCGCCCTGCCCCCGAGCAGCCTGGAGGGAGCACGGGGAAATTCCACGGGGACACGGAGGAGACATTCCATCGGGAAATGCCCAAGGGCCGCATCCCAGGACAGCTCAGAACAGCCTCGGCCCTCACGAGGACAGGATAAGCCATCTCGGAGGGAGATCGGGGTCCCTCAGGACCAGGGGATCCCTTGGGAACCACCTCAGCCTCCCTAAGGATCCTTCGGGAACCACCTCAGCCCCTCCAGGGATCCCTCGGGACCCTCCTCCTCAGCCCCCCCAGGGATCCCTCGGGAATCACCTCATCCGCCCCAGGGATTCCTCAGGATCCTCCTCAGCCCCCCCAGAGATCCCTCAGGATCCTCCTCATACCCTCCAGGGACCCCTCAGGAATCACCTCATACCCTCCAGGGACCCCTCAGGATCCTCCTCATCCCCTCCCAGGGACCCCTCAGGATCCTCCTCATCCCCTCCCAGGGACCCCTCAGGATCCTCCTCATCCCCTCCCAGGGACCCCTCAGGATCCTCCTCACCCCTCCCAGGGATCCCTCCGGATCTTCCTCATCCGCCCCAGGGACCCCTCAGGATCTTCCTCATCCCCNCCAGGGACCCCTCAGGATCCTCCTCATCCCCCCCAGGGATCCCTCAGGATCCTCCTCATCCCCTACAGGGACCCCTCAGGATCCTCATCAGCCCCTCCAGGGACCCCTCAGGATCCTCCTCATCCCCCCCCAGGGACCGCCACTTCTCCATTCCCAAACTCCTTCCTGAGGGCGGAGGAGCCCCTTTGCTCCCCCCAGAGTCCCTCCTGAGACCCGAAACCACCGTCCTGCTCTCTCCCCCGGCCCCTCCTCACCGAGCAGCAGCAGCTTCACCTCCTTGGCCGCCTTCTCGCCGTCTTCCCGCAGGTTGCGGTCGATCATTTTACTCCTCTCCACCGCCGCCTTATCCTCGGCGCTCAGCGTGCACCCCATGGCGGCGGCGGGGGCGGCCGGGCGGCCGGGAACGGGGGAACCGGGACCGGGATGGGGATTGAGATCGGAATCGGAATCAGGGCCCGGACCGGGAGCGGGGCCGGAGCTGCCTCGGCCCGGGCGGCTCCTGAGGCGGCGCCGGATTTCCGGTCCTGCGCCGTAGGGCACGTCGGGAAATGAAGTCCCGCGGGCTGAGCATGTGAGACGGGTGGTACTTCCGCCTCGGTAGAGCGGGGCATGATGGGAGGAAACATCGCATTCCGCCACGTTAGAGCAGAGCGTGATGGGGGGGAAAAGAGCTTTACTTCCGCCTCGATAGAGCGAGGCATGATGGGAAGTAATCTACTTCCCGTTCGCGTTGGCGGGCATGATGGGAGTTGTAGTCGATAGGGGCTGTGGCGGGCCCGGGCAC
>VZTZ01011621.1:484849-502339 GCA_013400955.1 Drymodes brunneopygia | reverse complement strand
TTTTTTTGGTGAAAAGATTATAGCCTCTGTTTGTGTTAGTGCTTTAACACAGGTGGCGAAAAAATCTTCTGAAAAATCTCAGTGCCTCATGTCTGGTTTCTGATAAGGCTCTTCAAAAAGTCCTAGTGCTCTCTTCTCTCTCCTGCTGCCATACCTTGGGTTTTATACTCTGTGTAACTGTAGTTACAAGTGGTATTGCGCAAGAGCAAATCCATGTCCTTTTTAAACACAGGCAGGACAGAGAATCACTTCTTGTTTTAAAAGAGAAATCAGAGTTGAAATTTGGATGCTGACAGGGCAGTTAGGAACCATTCTGACCTTTACCTGCTGCTTTAATGTTTAAAGCACAAGAATGAGGTGCAACTTCATCAGCATTTGAGCGGCAACGAGATGAGAACAAACCCCAACCTTTGCTGCTGTCTGTGACTTTCTGTTGAGGTTTTCTGCACGCCTGTGATGGCAGCAGCACTGCTTCCTTGTGTGATTCCAAGGAGCTGTGAAAAGCAAGATATGTGTTTGGGATCTCCTGGTGATTGAGGTTCTCCCCCTGCCCCTGAAGAAAACTTGGCTCTCTGGGGAAAAACCCTAAATACGTCAAAACAAAGCAATGATAGCAGAGTTTTCAGAAGGGACGTGGCAAAGCTGTTTTTCTTTTGGGGTGTGTAAAGGTGAAGGATTGATGTCATTTTCAGAGTGGAGAAACAGAATAAATATTCTTCTTTGGAAATAATGCAGGATTCTGGAGTGATGACCAGAACAAGGATATTTGGAGCTTCCTAATCCTCCTTGCTGGGGAACAGCACAGCCTCTTGCTGGCTCTGTGTCCACTGGCAAAGAAGGGCATGTGAGGAGTCCCAAAACCTGAGATATCCTGTCCTGGCAGAAAGGCCTTCCCCTGCTGCAGCTCCTGCTCGGCAAATAAGGAGCATCTGCAGAGAAACACTCACTGCTGTCCTGCTAATCAGCTCAGTCAGGCACTGCAGTGGGGAATCCTCATCTGAGAGCCTGGCAAATAAACATCAGCTGAATGATCTTCATTTTATTTGGCTGTGAAATAAAACTGGGAAGTGTCCAGTGGGTTTCTCTGTCTGTGGTGCAGAGGAAACGCTCATGGATGGTTTTGTCCCCTTGAGGTGCTGATGTTGTAAAATACAACATGAAATGTTCTTCTGTTGTACAGTGGCACAAGGCTCTGTGGGTTTAGCAGTAGTGTTTGGAGCTTTATTTTGACAAGGAAAAAAATAAGATTACAAGCCCCCTGTCCTAGATACTATTGATGGGAAGATCACTGGGGCAGCTCTTGTTTCTCTATCTGATATCCAAGCCTGAGAGAGTAATTTTCAATTACTGTGCCTTCTTCTGTTATCGTCTTTGAAAGCCACTATTTCCTTTTCCCTCCATACCAAAGACAATATAGGGCAAGGACAAAACCAAGGATGGGAAACAGGGAGCGTTTGGACATTGTGAACATGAAGGAGAGTTGGGGTGCAGGAGCTTAACCTGAGCAATCCATCAGAGAAACCTTTGGGATGGGCTGGCTGCTGGAAAAAATGAGTTGCTGCAGGTAGATTTTTGTAATGGCACCTCTGGTGTCTCACAAGTTGCCTGCCCTACATACTCTGACCTATATATGAAAAGCTGAACCAGGTTTTGCACAGAACACACTTTCCCTGTCATGTGGGAAAAGAGATTCTTCACCAAGTTCTGGTTGTCTGGAAAACCTGAGTTGTTTGTGTTCTGTTTGTGCCAGTTGCTTCTGTGGTTACCTGGTGCTGAAATCCTGACCTTCAGCAGAACTTTTAGGACTTTCCTAGTAGGGACTTATCAGAGATATTATAAGATCATGTGTTTACAAATATGTGCTGAAAAATGTGCAGTTTATTCTCATTGACCATCCCCCTGTCCCTTCTCCCGCTCTTTTATGTGGAAGCAAAATCCGTAGGCTTTTACTTGGAAGGTGGTTTGGATGCTGTGCTTGGGAATAACACCTTTAGACTTGTTTTTCCTGCCGTCTTCTAGAAAATTATTCTTATCTCAAAATATATATTTATTAATAGCAGTGCTCATCCTGATTAATTTCTAAAATGGAAATAAATGTCACAAGAGTTTCTCCACATCAATGTATTCACACAGGCATTTTAACTGTTGCTTTATGTATTTATGCTATTTGGGGGTAAATACTATTTTAATTGAGTGTGGGTTGGAGGTGTTTTTCTTTTGAGGAGGGTTGTTTTACAGGAATGCTTCAGGATTCTTTTTCTTTTAACTTTTTGATTTTTTTGCTTAGTTACATAAACATGGAGGGAGGAATATAATAAAGCAGAAGGGGCAAATCTATAAATTTCTTCTTCCTATCCTCAGATTCTTCTCTAGGTTTAAAAAAAAAGTTATTGAATCTCCTGTTGAACCTATAGATTCTTCCTTCAAGTTTCTCCTTGTCACGTGCCACTGAGGGAGAAAGAGAACAGAATTATTTTGGTTTTAGTGGCAAGCTAACAATTTTAGGACCAAAAAAATGGACATCAGTAATCTGCTTTTTCCCCCTCCAATATTTCATAGGGAAAAATCCCTGGAATGCATTTTTCTCAGGAAGAAAAAAAAATTCAAACTGAAGTCCAACTTCTTTTGTAGCATTTGTAAGGGATCCAAGGAGCTGATCACTGTCTGTCTGCACTGCCAACAATCTTGGCCAGCCCAGACCTGCAGTTTCACTTATTTCAGGTTATTTGCATGGTGTGCCTTATAACTCATTCTATTTCAATTACATAGGACAGCAAAAAATTAAGGTCTCTCAGCACAATTGGGCTGGTGCAGAATAAATAAAATCATACCAGCAATTGCTGCCTGTGAAACTTGGATTACTTGGATTAATTTTTTTCAGCTTAATTTTTTTGCAGTGAGTTTCATGTACTTATTCTGGATTCAGCATTAGCAGGGTCTGAAGTTGGCCTCTACTTGGATTTTAAGGATGATGCAGCCTCAAGCCTCTTTCAAAAATTTGTTACCAGATTAAGGCTGTTTGATTTTGCAGTAGGAACTCTTTTTTATTTATTTTTTTTTTAATTTGATATACATAGATGGATTTCTGGGACCAACAAACCAAGCTAAGAGAAAAATGTCTAGGCAAACGTCAGGAACTTGGAACATATTTTAACAGCTCATGGATATGAATGTTCAGCTGCTTATTTGTAATTTTGCATGACTTAAGACTCATAATTGCTTTAACTCTTTGCTTCTGTGGGCAATTCTTTCCTAAACCATCCCTGATGTGCCACCTTGTATGTTTGGGTATTTTTTAATTCTGGTTGTGTTGCATGGATATCTCCCATGCAATTTGCTGTCTGCTCTAACCTTCACACACAATCACTGTGTCAGAAATGCTGCCTCATCTTCACTTTCATAATCATAAAGCTTTTTGACCTTCCTAGTATTTAACTTCTATCTTTTCCCTCAGATTTCTTCAGTGAAATAGTGAAAAGTGAATAGTGAAAGTTATTTTCTTCTGGGAGAGAATAAGAAGGGAGGGGAATCTTGGAATTAAGACCAACCCCACCCCCATCTAAACCTGTGTACCAAATGCTGAAACAAAAATGAATTAATTGCTTTAAGATAAAATTGGTCTTTGATTGAAAACACGTTTATCATGCACTGCTTAAGTCACCAGAGCAATATTTATTGATGGGAAGTGATGAAAGACAAGGTTAGTCAGTGCAGACTTGATCATGAAATTGCAATTTTATTAATGGATGCAGAACCTTATTATTGTTTTCCAGACTATGAAGAAGAGGCAGGGTATCTGTGGCTGTGAGAGATAGATGGATCACTGAGCTTTCATATAATTTGCTTAATTTCAGTAGGTTTTGTACAGTAAAATTCAGTGTTTACAGGTATGTGAGACTGAGCTTTGTACTTGGAGGACAATTACAGATTAATTGGCAATTCTTCTTTGGGAGTGGCAAAAGAAGTGTATTGAGAATTGCATAAAAATGCCAGTAACTTGAAAAAGCATAGGCATTTTGAGCTACAAAATAACATCATCTCTAAAGCCTTAAATCCCAAAGCATAATATTACAAAAGGGCATTTACTTAATGGGAATAAAAAAAAAAAATCATGCTTTGCCACAGATTGGACCAGAAGCAAATGATGAACAGGGAGCTCATCATTATTCTCTCTTCTAAAAGAAGAGAAAATTGAGGGACAGCAGCCTTGATCTCATTGAGAAGAAGATTGAAGTGAAAGACAAGGTTGGTTGTTCTCTCTTTCAGAAGGGTCTGAAAGCTAAATTGCAAAATCAATTTACTGTGGTTACTGTAACAATTAAACTGACGTGATGAAAAGATGGAGGAGGAGGAGGATGGATCAGAGAATCCACCCCCAGAAAATATCTGCGTGTGCAGGTGGCAAGGGTTGGAGCTGCCAAGGGTAGATGCCTTTCCTCTAATGTGACAGGCAGCCAACTCCTCTCCTTTTCCCATCTCCTCCCAAGGTCTGCGCTGCTTTCCCTGCTCACATTTCCCTCCTCTGGCGATTTTCGGGGTTTTCTGGTTTTTTTGGGGTGCAAAAGGCAGCTGTCTCCTCCCCTTTCTCCATCTCCTCCCAAGGTCCGTGCTAGTTTATCTGCTCAGCTTCCCCTCTCCTGGCAATTTTTCAGGTTTTTTAACCCCCAGTCCTGTTTTTTTGGGTCTCTCAAACAGGTGTCGGTCTCCTCCCCTTTTTCCATCTCCTCCCAAGGTCCGTGTTGGTTTCCCTGCCCAGATTTCCCTCCCGTAGTGATTTTTGGGCGTTTTGACTCCCTAGCTCTGTTTTTTTGGGTGTCCCTCACATAGGCAGCCTTGTCCTCTCCTTTCTCCATCTCTTCCCCGGGTCCGTGTTGGTTTCCCTGCTCAGCTGCCCCTCCTCTGGTGATTTTTGGGGGTTTTAACACCCAATCCTGGTTTTTTGAGTGTCCCCCGAACAGGTGGCCATCTCCTCCCAAGGTCCTTGCTGCTTTCCCTGCTCAGATATCCCTCTTGTGATAATTTGTGGGGGGGTTTTAGCCCTAGTTCTGTTTTTTTCATGTGTCCCACAAACAGGCAGCTATTTCCTTCCCGTTCTCCATCTCCTCCTGAGGTCTGTGCTCCTTTCCCTGCTCAGCTTCCCCCACTGTGGCGATTTTTGGGAATTTTTCAACCCTAATTCTGGGTTTTTTGGGGTGTTTCTTGGGGTTTTTTTTTTGGGTTTTTTTGGTTGTTTTTTTTTGGGGGGGGGTGTACCACAAACAGGCATCTATCTCCTCCCCTTCTTCCATCTCCTCCTCAGGTCCGTGCTGCTTTCCCTGCTCAGATTTCCCTCCTGTGGTGATTTCTGGGGGGGCTTTCAACCCTAGTTCTGTTTTTTCAGATGTCGTACAAACAGGCAGCTTTCCTTCCCCTTTCTCCATCTCCTCCCAAGGTCTATGCTGGTTTATCTGCTCAGATTCCCCTCCTGTGGCAATTTTTGGGGTTTTTTACTCCCAATCCTGGTTTTTTTGGGTCTCTCAAACAGGTGGCCATCTCCTCCCCTTTCTCCATCTTCTCGCAAGGTCCGTGCTGCTTTCTTTGCTCAGCTTCCCCTCCTCTGGAAAATTTTCAGGTTTTTAACACCCAATCCTGCTTTTTTGGGTATCCCTCAAACAGGTGTCGGTCTCCTCCCCTTTCTCCATCTCCTCCCAAGGTCCGTGTTGGTTTCCCTGCCCAGATTTCCCTCCCGTGGTGATTTATGGGACTTTTAACTCCCTAGTTTTGGTTTTTTGGGTGTCACTCACATAGGCAGCCTTGTCCTCTCCTTTCTCCATCTCTTCCCCAGGTCGGTATTGGTTTCCCTGCTCAGATATCCCTCTTGTGGTAATTTGTGGGGGTTTTCAACCCTAATTGTTTTTTTGCGTGTCCCACAAACAGGCAGCTATCTCCTCTCCTTCTTCCATCTCCTCTTCAGGTCCGTGCTGCTTTCCCTGCTCAGATATCCCTCTTGTGGGGGTTTTTCACCTCCTAATCCTGTTATTTTGGGTGTCCCTCGGACCCGAGCATCCTCCCTGTCTCGGGCTGGCATCCTGCTGGCGTTTGCTCACCACAGAGAGACATCTGCTGCCCGCCAGCTCCGGCGTGTGCCCCGGCGGAGCGCCGCACCCGCCTGCTCTCCCATTTATATTAATTGAACACGCGGTATCCTGCACACACCGCTGATTACCCTCATTTATTTCGGCTCCCAAAGACCAGAGCATTTCTGTTGCTTCGCCCCTCCCCTGCATTGTTTTACTCATTTGGCTCCAATTAGCCTCCGCTAATGCAAATACATTATAGCGAGCCTCTCGTTACCCCGTCGCAGTTTCTAATGACATAATTTGTGAGTTTTGAGCCTTTTCGAGTACAGAGACATTAGGAATTGCACTACAGCTTCGGTGGAGTGGAGAAATATTAATTGCAGGCATCTGGGCTCCTTCCTTTAAAGAAGGCTGGTGATTTTTACTTAACTAATAAATGTTGACATAATCAGGGAGCTATCAGCACCATATGTTGGCCTTTTGTGAGATGCAGATCTTATCCCTGCCCGGCTGGGTAAGGAAATGCTTCAGTGTTAGCACCATGTCTTGGTATATTTTTAAAGCATCACTCAGCACGGGCAGATTGCTGTGAGAGAAGAGATGAAACCAATTTTTAAAAAAAGCAGGGTGGGTCGTTTCCCCAGCCATGCAGGTGAGGTTATCTTTAATGATGAGCAGATGCCAAAAGCTGCGTGTGTGCTGCCCGTGCTTATCTCGTGTGGTATTTGCAAAGCCCCTTTTTGTTAGCAGAGTTTTGCCCTGGGGACCCAGAGGGAGGGGGTGGAAGGGAGCCAGATCGAGCAGTCTGTTCTGTGGGGTGGGCTCCTCTCCCCTCCCTCCCTTCTCCTTTCGTGTGCAAACACCGGGCCCTGAGGATGCTGCTGCAATTAATGAGATTTGAGGGTCGAACCTGAAGGAGAGGTGTGCTCCTGCCCTTCACGGAGGGATTGATGCCACTCACCATGCCCCTGAATTAAATCAGAGGAAAAAGTGTATCCAGATTGAAAAGAAATTATAATCATGGATGTGATGTGTACAACAATAATGCTTCATTGTGACTAGTCCAAGCTGGGTTTTGACACAGCTCACTTCAGCCCTGAAATCTGTGCACATCCTCCTTCCTGTTCCTTTGTTACCTGTTGACTTACTCTGTCTTGACAAGGAAGCTTCCCTCCATCTGCCTCTCTTCTTTGGAAGAGTTTCTTTGGCCAGGACTCCTCTGAAATTCTCTCTGAAAACTTTTCAAGGCCTTGTTTCTGAGAGGAAGTGGGATGTGATCTGGGGGCAGCTGGGTGGATCAGGCTGCCGTACCTCAGGGATGTTTTCCTGCTGTCAGTCTCCAAAACGTGTAGAAAAAGAGGTTGTTTAGCACATAAGTAGCTGTTAAAAAGGAAGGGGGAAGGTATGGGGAGGCATTATAAGCTGTGGCATGATTTGAGTGGCTGCCTGGTAGCGTTCCACATAGACCTCTTTGTCTGAGGCAGCACTTGGCTGCCTGACAAGGACCGGGAGGATCAATTCTTCTCCATTAATCACTCTCTCCTTCCTCAGCATCGGTGCTGCCGTGGGTTGGGCCTCTCCTGCCAGGGAGAAGGATTGGTTTCCCCCAGCACGAGGTGTTCCATTTCCCCACTAAGGGGATCAGCCAGGCCTCCCCAGCCCCATGGGCATGGGGGGAGCTGTGTGGGGTGGCAGTGGCTGGCTGGGTCTCCTCCAGCTGGGCACAGGCTCGGTGGCAGGTCCTGGTCCTTACCCTGAGGAGCTGCAGCTGGCACAGCTTCCAGGGGGACGAGGACTTTGAGTGCCACCTTGTTGTCACCACCCTTGGTTTCAGATGTTTGTGTTGTCTTGCTGAATTTTTTCCCATGGGTTTTATGGACCAGCGCAGCCCAATACTCTGCTCCTGTTTATCTTTCAATCCCTGTGTGTACTCAGAAGGGGTGAGATGGGGGGTGCTGCTGTATTTATCCTTCTTTTGGTTTGGCACTGGCAAAAGTGAGAATAATTTAGGAAACCCATTGTCATGTTGCACACAAAATGTGTTTACTTGATTTGTTGGTTAATATTCTTCATTTCTTCATTTCTTGCGGCACGGGAGTTGATATGTCAAGCAGACAAGCTGAGAAGAACTTATTTTATTTACTTATTTATTTAATAAAAAGGTGCCCCTTCCAGTAGCTTTTCCCATTTCAGCATTAACTGCAGCTACTTCCACCACACACATCAGCAATCCAGGCAAATGCAAGCCTGTAGTGTCCCTGGAGGTAACAAAATAATGTTTTTCAGCAAATGAGAAATAAGGGTTAGAGTTAGGACTGTTAGATGACTGTGCCACGTATCATCTCCTCAAAAAGAAGTGCCAGAGAGAGTTGTGTGACATAAAAGTACATTTTTTTACCTCAAGAAGCTTTTAGGATGAAGAACTTTGCTCTAATGGGTATTTCCTAATAACTTGTAGATTCCTGAGGATGAGAGGATGGAGGTGGCATTGCTCACCCCTTCCGGGCTGATAGTTTGAACAGTAATGTTAAATTTTGGTGTTTTTTGTGGTTGGGGCTGTCCCCAAACGTGGTGGGTTAGGGGGTCTTGGTGACCTGTGTGAAGGTGGGGATGTGCTGGGGAGGGTCAGTGGCAGCTCTGGCTTTGGAGCTGGGGGAACGGTTTTGCTTTGTTCTGTCTCTGCTGATGGATTTGCAGAGCAGGGAGAGGCTGGAGGGAGAAAAGGAGAAGGTGGCTGAGGTGCCACTGGAGGAGATTTGGCACGTGGAGGGGGCAGGGAGCCAGAAGAACTTGTTCTCCTCTGCTGCCAGGGTGACTCTGAGCACGTGAAGCGAGGAAAATCTATGTGAAAAATGAATTTTGAGACAAGAAGTGTCATTTAAGTAAGAAAGCAGAATGTGACTGCTTTTCTCTATTAAGATGTGACATGGAGACATACAAACACATTTTGGGGTGTCCAGAGCACCATGATCCATTCTCTTCTTGACTCCCTACCCTTCTCCATTTTTTTTATTATTATTTTTTTAATTTTGGAGGCATAGTACTAGAATACAAGATGAGAACGGAAATCGTTGGGCAGTCTTCAGTTAAGAAGACTTTTATTCTTTAAATAAATCCACCCTGCCACGGAGTGGAAAGCTGAGTGGGGCAAGAGGAAAAGAGCCCCTGAGAGGACAGGCTTATTGATCCCATAATGAATAGTCTGGTGTTAATCCTGCTGAGGCAGCATCTCAAGACTTATGGCATTTGGCTGGAGGTAAAAGATGTGTGTGTGTATAAATTCGTGTTTCCATGAAGTGTTCCAGCCATGTTTTGATGTGCTGGCTTGAAATATTACAGCCAGCCTAAATCAAAGCTGGCTGCTTTGGTTCGCCTGCTCAAATCCTGCCTGCACCTGTTTTTGAGGACAGCAGGAGATTCTTGTAAGGGATCTTTGATTCTCCCTAACAACAGGAAGGTGTGGACCATGACTGTGGTGACTGTTTGAATAAAGGTGGCTGAAGAGGTATTTTTAAATGTTGAACCTGAATAAAAGGCTTAGCCAGGTCTAGAAGCCATCACTGGTGTACCCTGGTACATTTTGGTGACAGCCTGTGAGTGCATCTGGGCCAAGGCCTGATCTCTGTGCAATATCCCACGTGGCAGCTGCTGATCCCAACTGCAAAGCTAAAATTGTGTCCTCTCTGCTCTTCATTAGGGGTGTTGGCAAAATCTTGCCGTTGTTAATTAACCAAACCCACGCCCACTGGAACTGGTTGTAAATCCAGTGATTTTGTGGGGTTGATTTGTTTATCCAAGATTAAAATTATGGCCTTTATTTGAATGGAGATTGAGTGATGCCACCAACAAGTTTAAGTGCAAATGTCCTGGGGTCATCTCCTTGTTTAGATGTTGCATTACCCCTCCCTGTTTTTAATTGAGGTTCACTCTCTCTGGGCCCACTTTGCATTCTTTAGTGTAGGAATAAAAAAGTTTTGAAGAGTTTATTTTTCAGAGGTTCAGTGTCACTGTTCTTGCTGGATTGATAATCTTAATGGGTTATGTTTGGAACGGTTCCAAATTCTAATTTTGGAAATTGAATTGTTTTAGTGATTAAACAAAGTAACTGAGGGCATCACCCTATTAAATAAGATATTTCATGCATTTGATTAATTGTAATCTCAATGTAAATCGTTTTGATTTAGAGATTAATGTTGATTCTTTGCTTCAAATTTACTGTCCATTTGTTTTCTTAATTAAAATTAAAGGTAGAAGACAGATAGCAGAAGAACCTCTTCAGGATGTTGATGTTCACTTTGTTAAATAGAACATTTTTCATTAGGAGGCTCAGAAGTAATAGGCTTGGTATAACTATATTAACCCTCAGACAATAGTGGATAGATTGTATGGGTTTTCTATTGCTGGCTAAGCTTGTCATGCTTTAGATCACTTAAAAAATATTGGTAGCTGATCTTCTGGCTTGAATGCAGTCTCTTTCAAAATTAAAAAGTAGCCTTTGAAAAATAGCTTCCTGCTTTTTAGAGAGGAAATTTCTCCATCAGGCTACTTGAAGAGAGTGTCTTTAAAAGTATATCATGTTCCCTAGTCAAAATAAGAGTGTGTGGGTGTGGAGGGAATGTCTCCTGTTCCCCATCACACAAAGCATCTATACCTGGTCCTGGTCCAAATGGATCCAGCATCACATCAAGCTTTATAAATGGTTATCTTTTCATTGCTCAGCTGTTAAACCCTGTGGGGTGTGTTAATGCACTGTGTTATCTCTGGATGTGAAAGCCAGGAGCAGTACAAGGGCAGTATTGACACAATACTTGTGCTTCCAATGTATGCTGAGGAAAATATACGCTAAATACTTTATAAAACACATTTATAAAGCAGTAGAAAAGCAGCAACATTAAAAGCTTTTTTTTTAGTGCAAGAATGTGGGACTGTGGGTGAAAATGCATATCACTGATAAAGCTCCAAAGCTGCTTTGTATTAATGGGGTTTGTTATGATACAACATGATGATCTTAATCCATCTTAATAAGAATGCAAATTATTGCCACAGCAAAGCAGTATTGGAAATCATTGGAGATCAAATAATGACAGCAAGTTCCCCTACGTCACTGCTCTGGTGCCTGATTGTGGTTTAGAGCAGCAGCATCTCCTGCTTGATTTCTGGGAGATCTTGAGATGAGATTGATCAAACTACAAAGGCAGAGGAAACTTGAAAAAAAGTAGTGCACCAGAGAGCAATCAAGCACGCTGAAGTCATCTGACTGATCTGATCCTTGTCTGCTGCTTGTTTTCCTGTGCTGCTCCTTCCCAAGATGTGTTTTCATGGCTTTTGATGCAAATGAAAGCTTCTCTGCCCTTCAATGTTTGGACTGGCTGCCCTGTAGCAAGGTAGAAATCATCTACAGCCTTCTTTCATTGAGCCAAAGTCCTTTGGATCCTCTCCTTGCATAACTCCTTCTGATCAAGCTGTTTTCACTTGTAAGCTTTTGGAGCTGGGTTTTGTGAGATACAGCTTTAATGAAACAGGTTTTTTTCCCCCACAAAATGGAAAATTCATTCAATGTGAAGATTCTAGTTACCATTTCAATTATAACCATTTAAAATGTAACATTTATTAAACTGTGCATGGTTCAAAACTCAGTTCTGGTGCATTCCTGGCATTGCTCATGCAGTGTTAAGCAGGATGAAAACAAACTCAGTCTAGTATTTCCTAGTGTATTTCTCCTATGAAAGCTGATTGAAGCCAATGTTAATGTAGGCAAATCCTCCATGAGTTTAATTTTCCAAAGAGTTTGTTTAAAATTTAAGAAGCATTTTCAGAAATCCTTCTATGATATTTGTAGGATGTGCAGTGTACCAACACAACACATCAGTGAGATACAAGATTAAAAGCAGCTACTTCTGTCTTGAAATGTGCTTTCTCTCCTGTAGGACCATCTTGTTTTCCAGATATGTTACTGGTTGTAATGTAGCTCCCAACACTGTTTAAAAATTCCTTCTTTCCCAGATGTGCACATTCTGGGTGTTTGAGGCGAGCAGGGTTGGGGCTCTGGGTCTCTGTCAGTTGTGCAAACACAGCTGGATTGGAGAGGACAGCTCAGTGTTCCCTCTCTGCCATTTGGTTTCCCAGAGAAGTCAAAGATAATGACAGGGGAACGCTGCCCTAATTTAGGTTTTATTGGAGCCCTCCTACCACTTTGTAACCACTGCAGACAGAGCTGTGCTCTCCTACTGATCCTGGCAGTGTGCAATTCCCTAATTATCCCCTATCAGTGGAGAACTTCCCACGGAGATCAAGGAGGCACTGAAGAACTGCAGGGAAGTACCTGCCTATTTATCCTTTCAAAGACCTTCTAAGGGAGGAAAAGGAAGCCCTTGGGCTGCTCTCCCATTAGTTACCCCAGGGGAATGGGGATGCTTCCCCTTTTGGTGAAGTCCTTGGCACAAGGGAGTAAATGCATCATCTTCTCTTTAGGAACTTGCTTTCCTTTGTTTCCTCTTGTTATATTGTTCCTGATACATTTTGTCCCTTTCTAGTTAGCTTTGTGTCTTGTCTTTAATGCACTGTGATTAATGTTGGTTCTTTTGTATTCCTCAGCCATGTAAACTTGTTTTTGACATGTGATTTATGTTTCTTTCTGTTTTCAAGTGCCTCTTTCTGGCACCGCAGTGATGGTCTTGCTATGCATTCTGTTCCTCTCTATCAGAAGAAAAGCTGTTTTGCTTAAAATAATTATGTATGTATATACACATGCTTTTTTTTTTTTTGGCTGCTTTAATCCACAGTGTTATTTATTACTCCCATATGTCAAATTCTCAGTTGCCTCTCTTCTGTTCTCCTGTTAGTCAGGACTGGAACAGAAACAACTCTCCTCTAGTACTTTCTCTAAATTTATTTTTTTTGGTAGATGGAGGTGGTTAGGGGAGGTTATCCAGAGATTACCCCATTGAATTTCAAGTGGTCAGTGTGGCTCTGTGCTGCTTTATCAACATCCCCAGATGAAGTTCTCTGCCCTGTGCACCAGGGGCTTCTTTTCTGGGGTGCTTTAGATCTAGTGGTAGTAAAATGCTTACAATGACATCATCCTTAGGGCTTTTTTCCCTTTTTTTGTCTTGTTTTCCTCATTTCCCATTGAATTACTCTCAGATTTTAATATAATAAATTCGTGTTTTCTTCCTACAGAGTGAGTGATGCTCAGCTGTAGAGTTTGCCCAGGAAAATCTCTTCGAGGGCTGTTTCAAGCATTAGAGCTCCTTTTTGTTCCTCCCTCTCTCCCCTGCTCCCAGGGTTGCTGCACAGACATCCAAGTGAGTTTCCCTGAGTGCCAGGCTGCTGCTCCCTCTGGTAGACTCTGTTACAGCTCCTTATCACTTCCCCAGATTTCAGCCCCCTGGGCCAGATCGTTGCTTTTGGAACAGGTGAATTTTGTTACCCTCTGCTGTTCAATCTGCCTTCAGATCTCTCCCACCTGATGGGCAAGCTGATACTTCCCCCCCTGCTCCTCTTATCTCTGCTCAGAGACACTTCTTCCTGGGAGCACATCCCCGAGTTGGAGGAGCCAGAGGAGCCTTGCTGGTGCCATCTGCACAGCCACAGAGAGGCATCTGTCTCTGTCACTGCCAGCCCAGGGCTCTGTGCCTGGGCTCCAGCCCGGCCCCATCACTCACAGGTGAGCCTGGTGCCCTCCAGATCCTCCGCAAAATCAGGGATCTGCTCTGAAAGAAATGGGGAAGAGGGTGAGAAAAATACCAAACTAAAGCTTGCTTTAAGCCTGGCTTCTGTTCAGCATCAAAATGTGGGAGTGGAGGTGGTTTTCTATTAACACAATGGATTTAGAAAAGGTTTATCAATCAGAATGTTAAATGATAAAGGAAATTAACCTCCTTTAAACTGCCTTGCTGTGGAGGGCCTGATCACTGCAGGGGATAGTGCTTCATCTGAAACCCTTCCTGATGCTGCTTTCCTTGCATGGATGTGGGATCACCTAGAATAGGAAGGCAGGTTTTTCCAATCAATTAAGCAGAGTATATTTACTTTATATTTATGCATATATATTTTATTCCTTATGTCACTGCTTATTAAACTGAAATCCATCATCATAGTTTTTTCAATTACTTATAATTTAACCTTTTGCTCTGTATAAATATTCAGTTCTCCTTTTAGCAATCAGAAGAAAGCCTGGTGAACCCAATAATGCAGGATTTAATACAAAATATGTGCAGGAGATAATTGGTGAAATGACCTTTCATTTGTGGCAGTAACTTCATACTTCTGATTCAGAATTATTCCCTTGCCTTCTACCTTTTTAAGCTTGTTGTTTTGAATAATGGCATCTCTCAATTGGCAGATCTCAGATCTGAAAGAGAATTTTCGGAGGTGAATTATACCCTGTGGACACCCTTGTGCCTAGGGTGGGAATGTCTGAGAGCCTGTCAGTAAATGAACCTGGGCTGCTGTGAGCACTCTTGGAATTGCCCAGGTTGGCATTTCACACTGAGAACGCCCCAGGACGCCATCTAAACACTTTTTTAACTTTTAAATACTTGATTTGGTCTAACATCTCTGAAATTATGGGAACTGATAGAGACAATATCTCAATTTTCTGCTCCTTGGGAGCTCTGAGCATTTGCTGACCATGCTACAAAGGCCATGTACCCCAGAAAAAAGTTTGAAGCTGTGCATCACTTTGGTAAAAACTGATCTTAAGAGCATAATTTCTAAACCATGTAGTGTTCTGTGTAGAAAAATGGTATTTGCCTTCTGTCTCCACACAAAATAAATGAGGGAGGTCCTATGGCACGGCAGTTGCATGATTTCTGTATCACTTGCTTTATTTTAATAAATTGTATCTGTCTAGCCTGAGACCTATTTTACTTTCCACAATGTTTGGGATCTTTGAAGCTTTATTCCACATAATTTTTCCTGTGAGAAGTTTTTTGTCATTAGGAGCCCAAACAGATCTGGAAGTGTGTGATGAACATGAAACTGGCCATATAGTTTGGAATATGAATTTTGTCTGCCATTTACCGTTGACTTCTGAACAGAGAGGCTTAGAGGTATTTGCCTTGGGGTGATTAATTTTCCAGGAGAGCGTTTAGCAGATTATTGCTATGCTTCAAAATAAATGAAGTTTCCATAATAGGTTTAATTCCCATAAAAATATGTATTAAGTACCCATAGATTAACAGCAGGGGAGATATAAATGGGGGAAAAAACCTCACCACAGAGAATTTTATGGAAAGTTGCCCAGAAGACAAGGACCTGGGAGTGCTGGTGGCATCCTGGCCTGGATCAGGAATGGTGTGGCCAGTAGGGCCAGTGATGGTCACCTGTGCTGAGCACTGGTGAGGCCACACCTCAAATCCTGTGTCCAGTTCTGGGCCCCTCACAGCAAGAAAGACATTGGAGTGTGTCCAGGGAAGGATCTTGGAGGTCTTTTCCAACCTAAATTATTCTGTACTACATTTTTTTAGGCCAGCTCTTTGATAAGAGACATTTGTGAAGGCAGGGAAGGGTGAAAGCCCAGTGCTGGGAATGGTTTAGGAGGGATTTTATTCAAACAGCATTTATTGTGCATTTTTAGAGAGTAGTTGGTACCGTATTGAACATGTGGGGGAAGGACTCTGGGTTGTTTGACAGAAAAAAATGCAGAATTAAATGGCACAGGTGAGCAGGCAGGATTCCCATTATTTCCTCCCCCCACACATCCCCAAAGTGTGTGGATGCCACTTCACTTACCAAAGGGAAGAACAGTTTATTGTAGTAGCTGTAGTTGTTCTTGGCATTTCTTTCCTTGTAAGACGTGCAGCTGGAAAGTTTAAGGTTACCGCTATAAAAATGTCATCCTTTATTTAAAAAAAAAAATAAAAATAAAAGTGATCCATTGCTATATGATAATGAAGCACTTTGATTAAAAGCCTCCAACAGCCCATGATGTATGGGAGCTAGCTGGAAGACCATTGGAGTGTAATTAATTATTAGCTGTTCTTTATGAGGCTTGCTTGCTCTTCACAGGATTGATTTTTGAATGGTGGCAGAGGAGCAGGCTCTTGTTTGGAATGCTGTAAAGGGAATATCTGGGTGCTGGCAGGAGCAGCTGGTGTGTGAGGGGTGATGGAGTGCAGAGCTTTCCACCTGCAGCCACTTGCTCAGGCTGGAGTCACACGAGTTGTTGAGGCAAAGTTGCTGCTGATGGACTGGTTGGGAGCCAGCGCAGCTCCTGTGTCTTAAAAATTGTGGTGGAGCACAGTGGACTCTGCTTGGGCTCTCCACTTCACCTCAAGGGCTGGACTCACACTCTGCCCCAAGGTTTTTGTGCTGCTCTCTATGCCATCCCTCTGCTCTGGGGTTAAATTGAGGAGTTAACACAATTCACCACCTTTTATGACAACTATATTTGCTTTAAATTGAGATTTTCAGGAGGGAACAGTGCTAATTCACTGGGAGAGACTTGTTAGAAGCTGATCATCTGAGAAAGTTGTTAGTACTGCAAAGGATTTTCATAATCCTTCATTCAATAATTTGCCTTAATGAAACTAAAGTGAAATAATAAAAATGTTACCCCCTTATTCTCCCCTCTACAATGCAAAAAATCTTTGTTTCCTGTGAATGCTGCTCTCTGCAAAGAGTAAAACATTTTAGGCTATCGCTAAGTCTGGAAACATGAAAAAACAATTTAATGCTATTTTTGCATAGATAAAACCCTCAGATTAGAGGTTTTTTCTTGCTGTGGTTGTTTTGCTAATTTGGCCACCTGAACTCTTGGGAGGAAGAGTCTGAGATATTTCCAAGATCTTGTTTCAAATACAGAGGAGAAACTTAACTTGCTGTTTTTATTATTACAGTCTGAATTCATTGAAAGTTGTCAAAGGATTTTCAGGTGTACTTTTCTGAACTGAACTTGGAGAAACAAATCTGATGCTAGAAGTGCACATCCCCTGCTGCTGAATTTAATGAAAAGCAAAAAAAAAAACCCAAAACCCCAAAGCAACAAAACAACCCCAACCCTAAAAGTATTTAGTGATAATCTGAAAATCAAACAGAAAACCCTGATGAATTGGATTGGATCCATGGGAAGCATGAGACAATCCATGCTGAATATTTGGTTATCCCATGAAGAAAAAGGTTAAATTTTAAAATGTTGAAACTGTCCCAGCACTTTGTATCCTTACTCTAGGGTAAAATTTTAGTAAAAATTTACTTTTATTACTAAAACCTGCTCTTACATTATGCTCTGGTCTACATCAAAATAAAAGAATGGTGCAATTGGGCTTAAACGTTGTCCTGTTACTTTTGGATTAGAAATTTTGTATTAGAAGAGTTTTCTTGAAGGGTCATGCTGGAGCAATCAAGAAAATCATGGGTGGTGTTTACCCAACCAGTCCTTTGCACAACAAATAACAGAGCAGTGGACGGCAGTCAGGGTTGGGATTTT
>VZTZ01011621.1:383102-484823 GCA_013400955.1 Drymodes brunneopygia | reverse complement strand
TTTTTTTTTTCCTTTTTCTAGAAACTTCTATGTGGGGCAGCTGCAAGGAAAAGGGTCTGGGGGAGGAGCAAGGCAAGCGTGGCTGGGAATATTTTTTATGAAATAAGTGAAGAAATATTTTTTTATTAAATACATGAAGAAATGAAAGGCCCGGCACCCACTGCCTGCAAGGCTCCAGTTCTGCACTGGGGATGTGAGAAGGAGGGGAAGTTCTCAGGGCTCTGTGGAACAGCCCAAGGCTGCAGCTCTGCGTGTGGCTTTCCTGGAGCTCAAACCTGGAAGCATTTGGGCTACAGAGCTCCAGCAGTGGTTCCTGCAGGTCCAGCCTTGGGGAGGGATGATATTGGGAGGTGAGGATTTCTTTCCCTCCCTCTGGATGGGAAGGGGATCTGTGCTTGCCGGGGGGGGGTCTCTTCCTTACTGTTCAGCTGGGAGATAAACAGGATCCAGTTATGGTCATACTCAATGTCTTTTCTTCCTGAAATGTCTTTTTTTTTTTTTGTGTAGCCCCACTGCTACTCACCCTGTAGCTCATTTCATATATGAAAATAATAGTTTATAAATTACATTTGTGGTTAACTTTTGCTTATACGTCATAAAGAGAAATATCCTACAATTATTATGGTCCCCTAGTAAATGCACTGTTATTACCTAGTTATTTTGGCCATATGGATTACACCATATTTAAGGTCCCAGTTCAATAAAAGTACATCTGGTTCCTGTGCTGCAAAAACCTATTAAAGATTGAGGAAACCATGCAAATAGATTTATATGGCCTTTTGTTGCATTTTGCAGTCTTTAATTGGCCTTTTTATTGAGAGTAAGCATGACAAACCTGAAATCCTGGGAGTAGCTACTCAAAGCAATATTCCTTTAGATACTACAAAGTTAATATCTGCCATTCCTCTGCTAGGACGTGTTTTAAGGGTCTCACTTGTTAGAGTCTCCTCCACTTCCTTTGAAAGAATATCCCACAGCCTCATAGATCTCCATGTCAGGAAGTCTTTGACCACAATTTATGTAACTGCATATGTTTCATATGGATTTCTCCTTGGTCTGTGCAAAATATGACACAGGGATTTAAAAAATAAAAAGGACTTGAACATGAGTGGCATTAGGAACACTTTCTATGTAGTCTGTAAAGCTGGTTCATTATACAAAGCCAAGAATGTGCTGAAGGGTTGATTTTGGGGGAGGGATTCCACAGCTGGAATGAGCAGCATTTCAGCTCAGGCAAAAAAAAGGTTTATCAGGAGCAATGCAATAGCTGAAATATTTTTGCTTCCTCTCCACTGACAGGCTCCTGGCCAAGCAGACTCTGTAGTGCTACCACAGTTTTCTGATGTTCTTGTGCTTCAAACAACCATCACTTCCACATTTCAGACTTTCTCCCCTTTTTAATTTATATATTCCCCCACCTTTAGAACTTTTGAAGTACTAGATTTACTGTCTAAATTTGTTGTGCATATTTACAGCAAATTGAAGATTTGTTCCTAGTTTAGGTCAGGTTATTGAGTGCTTGTCTCCTACCAGAAGTTTTTAGGCTCAGGTGAACTCTTGACAATGGCCCTGGAACTGTGCATGGTCTTTTGTCAGCTGTGAAATCCAAGCCCCAAGAACCAGCACTTCTGTTTTATAGATGGGAGAGGAAACTGATGTTCCTCAGGCTTTAATCTGCTGCTGGAAGTTTCTTTGAAAAATTACTGCAACTTTTTGCCTTGGTTCTTTTCTTCCCCTCCTTCCTCTCGAGTAAATCTTTAATGAGGATCTGAGTAATTTAGTGTATCTCTGTTTCTGAAGCGAGTGGGCAAAAGTTTTGCTTTCCTTATTAAGATATTTGTCTAAGATGGTTCTGGATCATTTTCTTGTTGGCATGATGACGACTATTTTAGCTTTAGGCTCCTTCTCTCAGCTGTTATTAAACTGTGAAGTGATGAACTCCTTTTATCTGAAAAGATGTTTGAGACTTAACCACAAAACATACCCAGATAACATTAATTTCTGCTAACCCGTTTTAAGGAGTGAGAGCTGAAACTTTTTTTTAATGACATTCTTTGTCTTTCTGTGAGGAAAAATAACTTTGGAGGAAACTTTACTTGGTAATCTGCACAGGAATTAAAGTTGCAGTGCGTGAAGGACACCAGGCATAACAGAGCTGAGTTCCTGTGCAGTCAGCTTCCTGCAAAGGGGGGCAAAATAGGATTGATGTCCTTAGGGATCCACTGGATCTCTCTTTGGGACCATGCATTTCCTTGGGGCTGCCTCCCAGGGGCGTGGGTTATGCTGCACACTCAGGGGGATAAAAAACCCTTCTCTTTTTCCTCCAAACCCAAAACTTCTGACCCTAAATATCCAATCTTTGATTGTGCCAGAGCCCATAGCATAGCTCCTGTGTACGGAGGGCTGTCACACATTTGTAGCCAGAAAACAAATTCATTTTGTTATTAATGATCTGGACTTTTTTTTGGTGGGGGGTGGTGAGCAGAGACTGGTTTTGCTGTGTGAGGGCACATTCCACTTACAGAGTGCTGTGAGTGGGAAGGGGGCAGGAGAGGAGCCACAGTCAGAGATTAAAGAAAGTGTGGGGGAGTGTTTTGTAGGAAATCCACCTTCCTAGCAAGAGAGGCAGAGGAGAGGGCTCCAGCAGCAGGTTTCCCAGGACCCAGGCTGGGTGAAGGGCTGTGAGGAAGGGAAAGGAGCAGAGGGGCAGAAGAAGGAGCTCCCACCTGGGAATGATGCCACCAGGAGCAACTGCTCACCCTTCTTGTGCTCCAGCATTTGGGAGGGCAGGTCCCTGCCAGGGGACATCCAACATCTGCCACATTCCTGCTTTCAGTGCCTGCCACAAGCTGTCTCTCATGGGAACACACAAATGCTCCCCTCTGTGTGGTGTCATGGCAGGGATGATGGAAAATGACAATACTGGACCAAAAAAAAAACGCCTATCCAAACATGTTATTTGGCTAAAATGTAAATAAAGGCCTTGCAAAACCCATGACCAACTTCCTGCCCTCCAGCTCCCCAAATATGCATGGAACTAAATGCTTGAGTTTGAAGGTTTTTGCAAATCAAACCCCTTATTTGGGTGAAAGAAATGGAAATAAGCAGAATAAAATTCCCCATTAAAATGAGCATGCAAAATTTGTCTTTGTGGCAGTCTTTTCATTGTCTTTACATTTATAACTACAACTTTGAAGCATCCAACTTCAGCTGAAGTCTGTTGATCTCCTTAGAGTCACCTTCTGTTTTCATGCACAAGAAATAAAAAGTGATATCAGATTTTATTTTAAATATTTTTTGGTTTACTTTGTTTGAAATGTACAGGTATGTCTGACAGACTAAACCAAAATAATGATCCTTAGGAAGGCAAAATGCTCAGGCTCAGAACATCTGCCTTTAATGTAAATTGGACCATCTTTCAGGCATTTTCTTTTGTGCTGTGTTTGTTTATTATTGTCAGATGAGCTGCCCTTATAAAAGGGATGTGACCTATGAACTATTCACACACACACATCTTGTGTGGAAAATACTGGCACAGGAAAATGTGTCATGGCTTGTGAGGATGCAGGTTCAGCACCTGCTGCTCCTGTGGACTGCACAAGCATCCCTTCAGCAGCTCTCACCAGCAGTGTTTGCTCAGCTTTGCAGCTGTCTCAACCTCACACTTGCATCCTCCTGGGCTGTAGTTTTCACTCCTTCCAGGAGAATGCTCACACTGAGATGCTAAAAAAATGTAGAACCAAATTTAAAAATGAAATAAATCCTGAGCAGATGCAAGCGAGCAGAAGTCTGGATCAGCGATTCTGGGTTTGGAGTCCAGGAGCTGCAGGAGTCTCTTGCATTTCTGTTTATCCTTTGAGTAGGTTTCTAGCACTGTTCCAGATAATGTTTTCCAGATTTTTCACTGGAACAACACAACCAAGAGAAATTAAAAAGGAAAGAAATTGCATTTTCAATTGAGCACAGAATTTCAGGTGGATCTCTCCCTGATGCTTCATTAACACTGATGTTTGACAACAGCGTGGAGGGTGAGGTGCAGAATATGGAAATCAATGTTAGATCATCTCTTAAGGTATTGGCTGAATGCTAGACATCATTTAATGCATAGAAATCTGCATTCAATGGGCAAGAAACATTCTGTGTGGGGAGGAATAACAAGGAGGAGAAGGAGGGTGGAAGGGTCTCACTGACACTCAGAGGAAAAGCAGCAGAAACAGTAGCAGCATGTCCATTTGTGTAGAAACCTGACAAAAATCAAGGCAAGAGGTCTCCAAACTGAGCCCCATGGATCCAGAGCTGCCTGCCAAGTTTGCCAAATTCATCTTCCCTTCATATTCAAAACCTACAGAGAGCAGTTTGCTGAGATGTTGCATTGTCACATTTGGTTCTTCTTAATGATCTCTGCACAAAGGGATGTAGTTGTGACTTTGTCTCAAAATCATGGATATAAAATTTGTCTTTTGTTTTCCCCCTGTGATTTTTCTCTTTTTCTGCAAAAGTTTATTTTATATTCATGCCTCTCCTTTCTTGTGGTCGTGTTCCGGCAAGCTACTTGGATTTTCTTCGTTTCTGTGTGACTTTTACTTAAGAAACAAACCAAAATTATGTATGGAAAAGACTTTTTTGTGGGTTCCCTCCCAGACTTTCCTTATAGTGGTTCTGATAGTAAAAAATTTACTTTTTTCTTGTACATTAACACCAAAAAGCACAGAGGGCTGATATTATTTGAACACAGGGTTTCTTGTGAAGAGAATTCAACTTGGATTTCAAATTCAGACCTGAAAGGGGGAAAACTGTATTCCAGCATCTTCATTCTGCTCTGGACTTGAGTGGTGTCTGGTAATGGGACAGCATTAAATCCTTTTGTGACCATGTGATATCTTTTTTTTTCCCCCCTGTGTGTAGGTTTTTTTGTGTGTAGTTAGCTTTTAGGTTTGGTTGGGATTTTTTTTGTGTGTGTCCTAAATTCAAGTTTAGATTTTTATGACAGTGTGTTGGGTGGCTTTTTTCCTTCCATTGTTCCTACCTAGATGATACCTCAGCTTTGGAAGCTTTTTCTGAATTGAAATTTGGCACAGACATCTTCATCCAAAGCAAATTTGAAACAAAGATGGTTGTAAAACCCTGCTTGTGTTTTTAAGCAGAGTTTCCAATAGAGTGTGATCGACTTACCTGGTCAGTACATGACCAAAAATGGCACATTTTAGATGAGTGGATTTTTCCTGAAGTTGTTCACATCTGGTGATGTCTTTGGTCTGGGTGATTGTGTGAAGTCTTTAAAATGAGAGCTGATATCGGTGAAGATGTGAGGGTTGTCAGTCTTTACAGCTGATGTCAAGAATGTTTATGGGATGGTATTTGAATCCCTGGGATTAACCAGTTGTGTTCTGACTGCACTCCCTCCTAGGCTGGTGAGTTACACTGTTCTGACTGGAGCGTGCAGCAAAAAGCCAAGTGTGATATTTGCATCACATTGGCTCAAAAACCTTTTTTGTTTTCGAATTGAACTGTACAAATGTGTATTTTTCAACTGGGGGAAAAGCAGGGCGAGACAGGATCTGTTTTCATTAGGCTCTTTCACCATTCCACACCATTTCTGGTTAATGGTTATTTGTTTTATAAAGGTTTGGGTTGGAAAGGAGATTGGAGATCATCTCATTCCAACTGAAGTCCTGGTAAACTCTGCCTGGTAAAAACACTGCCTGGTAAAATCAAATCCTGGATGTTGGATGCCTCCATAGCTTTGGAGCAGCCTGCACAGCCCTACTCACATTGGCTCAAAAACCTTCAGCCCTGATTTCTTGTCCTTGCCTCTACCAGTAAATAAAATGCTGCCAGCAAGAAATTCTGCCTTCTTAATCTCCAGGTTTTTTCTGTTCGTTGGTAGCCTGAAAGCAAAATTCAGATAATGATATATTGATTTCTGTGTCAGGCTATCAATTTGTTGTGTTTCCTATTAAAAAAATACAAATATACAATATCTAATTATGTGATATGTTTTGGAAGGAAGATTAAAAATATTTTTAAAAAATCAATTGAATTAAAGTCTGTATGTTTTTCAGATGTGGATTGAATGCAGCTGGCTCTGGCTGTGCTTTTTTGGCTTGCTATCACCCTTTAGAATGTCCCTGTTTTAAAGCTGAATAAATATCTACCAACCAAGAGATAATAAAAATGTTATTTAGTATTCTATTCCCAGTGGCTTGGGAAAGGTTACAAACCCTGATAATTTGGGTTAGTGGTCCCAAGGGTTTTCCAGCGAGTTATTCAACTATTCTTTTATTAATTTAATTTATAGTAGCTAATGAGAGCTAAAATGCAGGCACAGCATTCAGGATGCCAGAAAAATAGACTTAAATTATGGGTAAGTTTAAAGAGCATGATGTATCAAGTGATCATCCTGGTAAACCACCGGGAGTTTGGTGTCTGTACCACAGATATTTATGGTAATCCAGTTCTGCCTTCTAGGACAGAGCTTTCTTCTAGTCTTCATTGCTGCTCTACCAGTTCCCACTCATCTCATCTCCAAGATTTCAAAGCTGGCATTGAAAGGAACATATGAGGTGCAATCAAAAATGCAGTGGGTGTTTGCAAATGGGTGGGGTAATTCAGTATGGCATTCTTGCTGTCTGCCATAGAGCTGCAGGCACCTCTGTGCGGTGTTTGGAAAAGAAAAATAATAATAAAAAAAAATCTTTGTTATATCCTATTAGCCTAGATCAAAGCTGGCTCACAAATTCTTAGTGTTATGGAACATCTTTCCTCAATCTAAATATAATTCTGTCCACTCTTTGCCAGGTTTTAAGGTCCAGATGGCTCGGGCTTGTATTTATGCTGAGAGAAAGGACACTAATCCATCTTAATATTCTTGTAGTAATCACCAAAAATATTGTAGGGTCTTGGGGCTGGTTCCTTTGAAAGCTGAGATGTGCTAATAGGTGTTTGTCAAAGTGAGGTCCTTGTGGACTCAGACCCTCAAAACGGTGCTTGAGTCAATGTTTATTTTTCAAGGCATACAGGGATGCAGAGGTTTATATAAGATTATGTATAGAGAAGTTGGTGGTGTAGAATTATGAGCTATTTGATTAAATGGGTGCTGAAGTGTTCAACTCCTCAAAGACCAGTTTAGCCTGGGTATTTGAAAACAAGAATCCTTAATCTAAGTCGTTATAGTTTTGGAATTGTAACCAAATATAGCTGTGCTCATGGCAGTCGTGGAATGAAATGGAAAGTGAGAATTAAACAGGGGAAAATTTACTGCTGTTTCAATCATGCTGAGTTATTGTAGTCATGTAAGAACACTTAGAAAAGCATGAAGCACTTAGAATGCCAAGTTTCTAGAATATTAGCTGGCAAGCAAAATGGTGCAGTGTTATATAAGTTAATATTTCTTGACACATGCTGACATTTTAGTTGAAGCTTCTAAATTATTTTAGACTTTAAGGAGAATATTTTTTTCTGCATTCCTGGCAAACTTTTCAAGTTGTTTGGTGTGGAGCTTGCTTGATTCTGATCTGCCCTGTACACTTATAACTTAGAAATTTTAAATTTTTAACTTGGGCAGTTGTTGATTCTGTGTAGTGTTGAGTAGAAAGTTCTCTGCTCTAGGGCATGTGCCCCCCAGTTTTAATATTTTATTGTTTGAGGTAACACCTTCATCTTGTGATATTTTCACAGCTCCTTTAAACTGTGGGAATAGCATTGTAGGGAGTGATTATGCTGAGCTCTGGAAGAAATACAGAAGCTGTTTCAGGAAGCACAATTAGGTTTCAGTTATTGCAAGATGTCAGTGATGTGCTCAGACCTGAGAGGAGCTTCAAGCTGGTTATCTTGGTGCTGTCCTGCTTAAACCTGATTTTAGCAGGGTATTGCAAAGGTACCTGGAGTATCCTAATGGAATACCAATAATCTGTGCACTAAATTCAGGGTGTATTTAACAGAGACTCTGCAGGGATTACAGAGAAAATGGTCAATAAATTCTGTGCGTTCACAACCAGGCTGATTTCTCCTTGATGCACCTCAGATGTTTCTGTGCACACATTCCTGGTGTCCAGAGTGCAACCAGGCAGGGGACAAGCTGCTCTCACCCCTCCTGAGCCTTGAGAGAGGGTAAGAAAGGAGAGAGAGACTCCCCAGCTAGCTCTGCATGGGCTGTTTCACATGAAGTGGGACCTGATAATCCTGATAATTTCCCTTGTCTATTAAAGAGAAAAATAACCAAGCTGGCCAGATTTGATACAAAGCAGAGAAAGGGGCAAACACCCAGAAAGCATCCCTAGGGTGTTTCTCCAGGTTTTCTGAGGAGCTCCCACCTCGAGGCAGAGAGGCTGAGGCATGAACCCTGTTTTCAGGGACAGATGAAGGTGTGTGCTTTGTGTGGGGAAGGGTTTATTGGGTGATATGCAGGATGTGAGCACTGGTAAGTGGAGAGTGCAATTTTAGCAGCTCTGTGATGGCCCAAAGTGCCCATGGCAGCTTTCTGGGACCTGAATCCTCCTAGCCAAGGCAATCTGTGGAGATGAGGATATTCTACTTTCTAGGATTTGAGGATGGATTGGAGGGTTAGGTGTGAAGGAAATAGGCTAAGTTCTATAATTGTTTCATTATGGTCACCACTCACTGTCTGCTGGATAAACTCAACCACCCTAATCAGTTTTGGGGCTGCAGTACACTGAGCTTGCTGTAGGAAAAATTGGAGTGATAGTAACTACACCTCACAGAAACACTCAAATCCTATAGCAGAGGCTGCATTTCACAGTTCCAGCTGCTGCCCTGTGGGTCACTAAAGCTTTAATGTTCTTGTTCTGAGTTCTAAATATTGTCTTGTAAGCTCTTGGCTTTGGTCTATTGCTCAGTGCTTCATGAGAAGCTCTATTAAAGTATTTTAATATATATGGTAGACTAAACCTTGGAAGATGATAATAGAAGTTCAAGTCTTTGTAGCGTCACGTGCATGATTTAGCTGCTTTGGTTATGTGAGATAATAATATTAAAACAAATTATTTACATCCATATGAGCTCTTCCAGTAAGAGTGCAGGAAGAGAGCAAAGAGAGAGGTTGTTTTTGGAGCAATTTCTGTGTCAGGCTGTGTTGTTTCCTGAGCCATAAAAAGGAGCTGAGCCACACACAGTTGCTGCTGTGAGGTCTCTGCTCTCGTGCTGCTGCTTTGCCGAACACCCGCGTCCGACCACCTGCTCCCACTCAGCCCAAAACATCCAAAAATGAACTTCAAACCACAAAAAATGCCTTGGAAACAACTGCCCTGTCCCATCCAGCCACAGAGCTGTCCTCAAGCTGCTCTCCAGAATGGACCTTGCCATGAGTAATGGGGAAGGGCAGGTGGGTAGGAGTACAAATACCCTGAAGATTTTTCTTCTTTATAAATCATTTCTTCTTTATAAAATAGTTTAGTAGAGCTTCTCATGAAGCACTGAGCAATAGACCAAAGCCAAGAGCTTACAAGACAATATTTAGAACTCAGAACAAGAACATTAAAGCTTTAGTGACCCACAGGGCAGCAGCTGGAACTGTGAAATGCAGCCTCTGCTATAGGATTTGAGTGTTTCTGTGAGGTGTAGTTACTATCACTCCAATTTTTCCTACAGCAAGCTCAGTGTACTGCAGCCCCAAAACTGATTAGGGTGGTTGAGTTTATCCAGCAGACAGTGAGTGGTGACCATAATGAAACAATTATGGAACTTGACCCAGCTTATTTCCCTCACACCTAACCCTCCAATCCATCCTCAAATCCTAGAAAGTAGAATATCCTCTAGAATTCATCTCCACAGGGTGCCTCTTTGGCTAGGAGATCTTTCTTCTTTATAAATCAGCACTGTAAAAATCATCTTTAATTTAGAGTGGGGATTCAAAAGTCAATCTCCATTCTCACCTATTTCTAGTTATATTGCAGATGTTTTGGAAATCTTAATAGTTTCAGATGTTGTTGCATCTCAAGTAATCCTCTACTTATTTGACCTCACTTGACTAGAAAAAAAAGTCTTTATTCTCTCTCTAGAAGACCTGGTTCCAATATTGTTCCAATATTTGCTTTTTTTGTGCTTACTTTTTGAGTAAGGTTAATTAACTATTTTCTGAAACATGTAAAATACAATTAGTAATACGTTTTACTGTGTTATTTTTGACAACAGGCAGATAATTACCTTCAAAAAAATGACATATTTTAATCTAAATAAGTATCTAAATTATAGTCGTTGAGTTGTAAAGAAAAACAAATTCAGCTAATCCTTATTTGCATGTGCCAATTAGCTAAGTGTTAATCAATCTCCTACATAAATGAAAATGAGAAGACTCAGCTCTCTGGTAAGATAATGTTTCTCATTAACAACAAGTAAAACCTCCTATTGCTATTACAGGAAGAAAAATTTCCACTTCTCTTCCTATTTAAAATGTCAATAAAACACAGCAATAAAACTCATTTTCTTGAAAAAATCAATTTTTTGCATACCTGTATGTTGAGAAACTTTTGGTCAAAATGTTATGATGGCTTTTACGAACACCAAAAAGGATGCAGGGATAGTTCAACAGACAAGCACTTTTATTCTCTGACTTTTTTTTCCCAGTGTTGCCTCCTAGTTTTGAAGAATACACCTTAGTACAGGTACCATTGCCTTGGAAATAAGAGCCCAGTAAAAAAATTCCCACGTGGGGAATTGAGATGTTGAGAATACAGTGTTTTCTTTTATGGGGAAGTAAGGAACAAACATTTTTATTTTTTTTTTTTTTGGATATCATGTATATAAATGTGAAAGTAACTGTGCACTGTAAAGAACGTGCGTGTGCCCCTGTGTTTGTCCGAGATTTATTTGCTTTCACAGGCTGTGGGATGATAATTCCTTTGGAAATAAAAAAAAACCAAACCTCCTGTTGATCCATCTCTGTGCAAGGGCAAGGGATGCAAACCAGGATTTAATACCAGCTCTGTGAGGATAAATGCCAGTTTACTCTGGTAATCTCTGGGTATTCCAGAGACACCACTGCAAGGAAAGATGGGCTCTGTCTAGGGGAATGAGAAATTTCCATGAGGAATTTCTGCACATGCTAGCAATTGTCTCTATAAGCAGAATTATATCAGACTTCCCATGCTGGAAGCACTGCCTGGTTTGTAAACCCACTTCAATAAGCATGATTGTAAACATGTGAATATCCCCAGGACTGCTTAAACAAATAACAATTCCATGCTAATGTGTGTATCTCTATCTTCTTCACATTGAGTTTAATATAAGGGGGGGTTTTTGGGGGGTTAGTGGTTTTTTTTTTTTTCTGATAGGGAATCCTTTTTTGTGGTTTGGTTGTTGGTTTTCCCAACTTTTAGCTGTGTGTATCCTTTCAAAGCTGCAAAATGAAGCAGCAGTGCTGAAAAATGAGCTTTTTCAGATAGGCGTGCAGTGATCATGAAGTGATCACCCACAGATCACTTTTGGAAGGATTTTTCTATATGGTTACAATGATTCCAGACAGAGTGTGATTTTGTCTGTACTTTCAAGTGTTTTAAAAGACAAAACTGAAACATTTTAATTTGCTTTTTATGGTCTATATCAGTATATAATTTTGCATGAGATTATACATACACTTGGCATAAATGTTACTGTTTCAAATATTGTAATTTATACATTAAATTACAATTCCATGTACAGAGGGTGGACAGTGGACACCATAATGCCATTCGGCAAAGGGTAAAATTTGTGATACCTCTGTGATGAGTGCAAATGTATTTTGCCAAAATGAATTTTATTTAAAAAGCAAACAAAACCTTTATAGCCTATTTTAAAAATTCAGGTTCTTCAAGAGCCGGCTTTTACACGCAAAAGTGTTCTCTGACAATGTCATCCTGAAAATTTGTCAGCAGGTGTCAGGATTTTGAGGAGTAAATGTATGCTCGTGTAGAGTTTTAAAATTCAGGTGTTTCTCGTGGCAAGATAGTCACTTAAAAAACAACAACAAAAAAACCCAGCAACAACAAAAAAAAACCAACAAAAAGAAAAAGACACCCTCCCAAAAAAAGAGAAACAATACATTCTGTCACTCTCCTCTGCAACTGGACAAGGGACAGAAAATATAGCAAAATATAACTTTGTAGGTTAAGGACAGAGAGATCACTCATCAAACACCACAGGAAAAACAGACTCAACTTGGATGTTAATTGAATTTACCACTAACAAAATCAGAGTGGAATAATGAGAAGTGAAGTAAATCTTAAAGACAATGCTACAGAATAAAAGTTTTATCAATAACTATATTTAAGTCCTCAGGCTAGACAATATACTCTTGAAATGGTTTTATTTTCCTTCTAAAATGTAAAATTCTGGAGTTTCTACTAAAAATAACTGGACAACCATTTCCCCTCAAACAAAAAATTACAACATTTCAGCAAGGACCCCAAAACAACACTGAAAGAATGGTGATACTTTGAGACATCAACTTGCCTATTGATATTTTATGGGGAAAAAAGCACTGAACTTAAGCCAAGTTTGAAATGTCGATAATAAACCACTCCCTCTTGCCCTATAGATTCTTCACTGGAAACAAAAGACCCTACAAAAAGTCTCCACTGGGTTTCATTAGTTCTTGAACTTGATATTGATCTCACTCCAATTTCGACTCAGTCCATTTGACTAACTTGAACAGGATTGCTCTTGATTGAGGGCAGTGGAGAGCTGGAGAGCAGAGTTATCACCAATGAGTTAAATATAATTACTCATTCTCTTCTCAACGGGCTGCAGTTAATGCCCAAGTTAATCTGCTACATGGCATGCCTATTATTTTTACTTTTTTTATTTCTTTCTGTGTTTTAAGATGAGTTAAAGCCGTAAAATAATTTCCTCGTGTATCTCATAGTAAAGATAGATGTGGCCATTTTAGCCAATTTTTTATGAAGGGTTCTAGGGGCACTGAATTAAGACATTCGAGTATATTTGTATTTTCTGGTGCAGGGATGGAGTCCCAATTAGTGCTAAGTGGAACCATTTTTTGAGCTGATTGTTGTGCTCACAGGAGCCTTTGTTTACCAACCCTAATTTGTTTTGTTGCTGTGCAGTGTGAAGTGTGAGTAGGTGAAAATCCAACACTCATCATTTCCTTCTGACCAGTCAAGTGTTCTTTCTTTGCTGTTGTTAGAGAGGTGAAAATGTGGAGCAGCTTTGGGAAGAGTTTCCAGTGCTGAACTCTATGAACACCTTTCCACCCTTCTTGGAGACTTGGGTTTCCATTGATTATTTTTCCAGGCAGCAAGTGTCTTTCAAGAAGCATTCCTGAGGGGAAAACTGTAGTTTATAGAATAATCTAGAAGAAAATGTGTGGAATTTCAAGAAGTCCCCACATTTAAAATGCTTGGTCACGGAGAAGTGTGATCCATTTTTCAAGTTCATACAGAATGTCAATGATTGAATTGCAAATAAAACCCCACTAATGAACAAACCCCCGTGTATTTTGTATGAATCACTTCAAACAATGACGTGGTACCTGAAGTAAACACAAAGAAAAGCAGCAAGATATCTCTTTCCCCATCCTACTTCAGTTAAAAGTGAATGATCAAATTCTTCAGCCCAAAACCACCTCTTGTTTCCCTCTGGACCTGACAATTGGTTTTGATTTTCTTCTTGCAGTTGCCATCAGCCTCGTGATGTTTGTATCTCAGAAATTATTTGATATGTGGAGATGATGTGTTCTGGAGTGACACACAATTTCTCTCTTTTTAAGGGACAGACCTTTGCAAGACTTAATTTTCCCAAATACAGTTCCATAACACTTGAATTTCTTCGTGTAAGGGTGTACTGAAAAGAAAGCCTCTGTTTCCCACCATGTACCATAATTTGATATTTTCAGTGCTCAGGAGTTAATGAGAAGGGAGCTGTGCTTCAAGATTCCCTCTTGTTCTCTGGTTGGCTGACTTGGAGCTGCTGGTTAACAGAGAGGTCCTGATTTATTCTAAATGTCACAGCTGGGAAGGGAGCACCATAAATATCATAAGTTCATCTAATATTGGGAATAGAAAGTGATCTAACAGTATTTAAAATGTCTTGCACACTCATATTCAAAATAGCATGAATAAATTATTGTCAGTTGTGCGTGCTGTGGGGAAAGGAGATGAACTTTTAATTGTTGTATCATAGGAATAAATTAGAAAATAATGGTTTATCCTTCATGGATAGGGAACTGCCATGGTGGTCATGTATTTGAAATGTTTTCAGTGCTGAATCTCTGTTATATTTGCATTTGTAGTGCAGGGCTCCCTTCACCTGATTGAGCTAAATCTGAAGGAGTAAATCTGCTCCTTTATGCAGATTTAAACTGTGATCGTAGCCAGAGCCTCAAAAGTCTTTTTGTGCCCTGGCAATACACTGCTCTGCTTTGTAAATAACCTTATTTCTTTAGATATTTCTCAAGTTTTACAAAAGCTCAGGTATTATTTATGTGAGGTATGAATTATTCCTCACTGGAATGCTCTGTCCTTTCTTTTCTGAAGTTTCCTGGTGATCCAGGTTTCACTGGCAGCAGCAGAACTCCCAGCGTACACAGGGAATTTCTTGTCCTTGCATATTCTGAGAGCAGAAGGCAGTGGGTGACACAGCTGCTGAAGCTCTGCACCTTTATTTTGACCATGATTACCATTAGAAATGGACTTTTAGGGACCAAATTCTCTCTGGATGTGTGGATGGATGGGAAGCTATGACAGCCAACACTGCTTGTGCCAGGGCATGGGAATGACTGAGGCTGAGGGAAATAAAGCATTACCAGGAGTGTGCAGCCTCATGGAGAGGCAGTGCAGAAAGTAAAAGAGTCCCCATTCCATCTAATGTAGATTTTTCCTTCAGGTCCTCACACACAGTGCAAGCTATTTTTAAAATTTTCATACAACCACGATGATGCTAAATTATTGTTGTCACCATTTGGGTTCACATGGATAAACGGACTCCATAGATGGATTTCATGTGTCTCATTTAAACAAAAAAAAACGTGACTGATGTATTTAATATATCTCACAATTCCAAAACAGGAATTTCAGCAAGTCCCCCATGTATAAAACGCTTGGTCATGGAGGAAGTGTGATCTATTTTTCAAGTTCATACTTTTTGTGTTCTTTGAGGCAAAGTAGGCTTAGAAGAATCCGATGGCTACCTGGAAGCAAACTGTAGTGAGGTGTTTGCTGGTCTTTTCTCCAAATTAACAAACAACAGGACAAGTGGAAATGGCCTCAAGGTTGTTCCAAGGGATGTTTAGATTGGTTATCAGAAAAAACTTCTTCACTGAAAAGCTTTTCAAGCCCTGGGATGGGTCCTGGCAGTGACTGAGTCCCCGTGCTGGAGGGATTTATAAGAATTGAGGATGTGGTGCTCAGGGGAGGGTTTAGTGCTGGCCTTGGCAGCCTGAGGTTAATGGTGGCACTCGATGATCTCAGAAGTCTTTTCAAACCTAAATGATTCTGTGACTCTGTGAAATTAAGTCAATTAAAATTTCACACCAAAAAAATTTATGGAGGGCTGGAAAAAAATGAAAACTCAGCAAGATTCAAGCTTTCAACCAAGATCAAACCTTGTGCCTCCACTAGAAGGATGGCAGTTCAAAAATGGTGATATAAAATAGAATCTATGATGTCTTTTTATTAACCTTTAGTATCTTAATATTGAGGGTGTACCTGAGCTAGATTTTAAACATTTTCTTTTAAAAAAGGGTAGCTAGAAATGCAATAAATAAACCAGTCATCTAACCATTTTATTAATTTTTAGCTTTCAAGAGCAGGGAATTTAAAAAAAAAATCTTTGTTCTGATGTTGTGTCAGCAACAATGGGTATAAAACCTAAAAGTGAAGGAATGTTTTTCTTTTGCTTATGCACAGTGAGTTTGTGCTGTTTTTGAATGTTGTTTATTAGGAGAGCTGAATCTTTCCTTCAAATATTTCTATTCACAGATCAAATTCTGCTATATTCTAGCTGATCCTAGCTGGAAATAGCAATTAAGAAGTCTGCTTTTGAATATCAACCTTATTTTTGGTCAAGATACAACATGTGAATTTTATACCTATTAAATAAAGCTGCTGATTTCTGCCCAAACTCCAATTTTTTTGCATCTGGGTGTATAGCCAGGAAAGCAATATTTGTCACTTGGGAAAATGGTGATAAAAAGTTTTCCTTAGGTAAGAAGTGGTAAAGATAATGAAATCTTAATATTTGCAACTACTGCCTGCTTTTGCAGCTAAATTTTGAAGTAAAACTCTTTGGATTACTCTCAAAGCATATTAAAAAGGCCAACAAATAAAAGAGAAAGAAATGCAATATTTTGTCAAAAGTATTTAATCCAACAGCATTTCTGTATTATGAGGCCAGCCTTGTACTTGTACTCAGCAAATCTTTTTTAAAGGGCTGAACAGCAGGAGACAGCTTTTACAGCAGAGGAGCACTAATTGGTGATTTGAGAGAAATGTTAAGTATTTCCTTCATCCTTTAGTTCTATTTTTCTGCTTCTGCAGTAAAAACACGAGGAGGGGATACCTGACAAAGGAGGAACCCACAGTTAGTAAACTCTTCACTGCTGGTATGTCTGTCAGGAAATTAGATCAATGGAAATTAATTCACTCCTATAACAGTAATTTCCTCACTTAATGTCTTCATCTAACACGAGGGTGCCTTCTCCCCTGCCTGCTTTAAGAGCAGTAAATCAGTTGAGCTCTCCATTCCAGACAGTGCTACAGAGGTCCTTATATTCTCAGAATCATATGGTAATGTTTTTCCTTTTTTGCTTTTCTGAGGCTGAAAGTGCCCCTCAAGCTCAGCCAGAAGTTGTGATTCTGTGGCCATCTTGGTGCAGAGAGCATGGTTGAAGATTTTTCGGACTGACTGCTGCTGTTTGAGCTACAAGAGGATGCTTTTTCATTTTCTTGCTGCCATAAACTCTGCTTTGAGTCACTCCACACTTCTTCCCTTTTGCTCCATTGGGTTATCTAGCAGGACTTGTCCCCTTTTTGTGAACATACAAGTAATTAGAGGGGAAAAGGGGATATTTCATGCTGTGATTCACTTGTTGAATAGTGTTAGGGCAAATTTCACCTAAATTACTGGGACTGCCTTTCTCCTCCAGCCAATGCTTTCTGTTGGATGGGATAGATATCCTGGGGCTGGAATTGTGGTTTTATCACCTGCTCAGTGGGTCAGCTCTTCTTTCTGAAATCTTACGTGGTGCATGACCTTTTCCTTTGGAATAAAACTAGGGGACAATGATATGACAATATCTAAGGCTTGACCTAAAGTAATAAATAGTATTTATGTGGCCTCAAGCCATATTTTTCTGAAGATCTGCACCATTTTCTTTAGAAGTTCCATGAACTGCTTTTAGCTGTTATCAAAGCCTGAAGAACCTGAGAGGGTTCAGGGGAATAACTCTTTGCTGCACAAGTTTTCCCCACACAATAATTTGTGCTGTAGCTGCTGCAGCCAGAAAGGAACAGCAGAATCCCCAGGAAAATGGGACATCCAGATCCCTTCCAAACACTTGGTAGTGCTTGGCAAGGGAGCTGGGCATCAAATGTTTCCTTCCAACCCAGTAAAAACTGCAAGGACAATGATGAAGTGTTGACATTTCTGCTCCTCAATTCCTGTTTTCTCCTAAGCCATCTCAGCGCAGCCACCTCGGTGTTACTTGGCTGTGCTGACCTATGGGGCTTTCTTAACCTTTCTGTAAACCCAGCTGTCAGTCACAGCCTGGATATAATTACTCATTGGTGCTGAAACAGACCTTTTCTCCAGCTTTGAAGGCTGAAAGATTGCCTCAGGTATTTAGTTAACTGGCTGAACTCCTTTAATTGGTACAAACTGTCTGTAACAATTTCTGTTTGCCTGCCACGCCAACAGCTTTGCTATTGTAAGTTTATACACTCATTCTGATTATATTCACTGATACAGGATATCAGTACATGATCAATGAAGCCTGGCAGGGTTCTGAAACATCCCTGGAGGCCATCAAACCAGAATTAAACACTAATACATAAATTGGTATCAATTAATCTAAAATTTATGTGATAGATTGGCCGAGTTAATGCTTAAAATTGGGTTATCTTCTAAATGCAGCTGTAAAGTTTATTTCCCCTTACTAGTTCACATTAAGGAATTATCTATTAATTTTGGTGTTTTGTGATAAAACTGAAAAAAGTAACTAAGGTTTGTATGAGATAGAAAATAATAGCAATGTTATTTTCCATAAATAATGTGTTTGCTTATATAGCAACAAATTTATTTCAATTCTGTGGCATTCTGTCCCCAAAAAATTGCAGTAAATATTTGTTGATCAGTTCCAATGCACGGAATCCAGTAGGTTTAGAGGTTAGGAATTTTGTCTAGCTGGATAAAGACTCCAGAAATGCTTATGGAAAATAAAAGGAAGGCAAAGCCTTGTGCTCATCACAAGGGGACGTTTAGATGTCTAAAACATTCTTTTGTTGCATCTGCTTTGAATTGAATACCACCACAGCTTTCCAGAAAACTTACTTTGCTTTTATGAACAGTTAAATTCTCATTAGGAAGGATATAATCATATGGCTCTGGTATTCAGAAATAACCTAATCCACAGAAATGTCTGAGTTATGCCTCTGTTCAGGAAATCCATCATTCTCCTTAAGAGGAATTCTGGCTGTCTCAGAAAGAGAATGGCTTGTGGCTTACAGGATTGAATGTGTCATTTAATTCACAGGTCATTCATAGACAAGTTCTGCTGATAGGGCAGGTCCTTTAAGTGCTCCTTACTCTCATTTAATTTCCTTTCTGTGAGGTGGATCTGTGCACTCTGCTCTCTTCCCCCACCTTTATTTTGCCCATGTAGGCCCAAACTGATCTTGTGTTTACCAGCTGTGTCTGCCATTCCAAAGACAGACTGGCTGGAGAATTATTCCAAAATGGGCTGAAATCTGGGTGGAAGGAGTCAAGAGACATCACTGTGTCAGTCTGTCATTGCAGTCCTTGTGCAGGAACTTGAACCAGCTCTGGGTTTCTTCACTATGAGGGCACTCATTCCCTGGCTGAGGTGATGCTTCCAAATGTCCAAAATATCTNTTTTTTTTTTTTTTTTTTTTTTGTGTAGTTAAAACTATCGTGATGTGCTGGCAAGGTAGTGATTCATTCCTGGCTTCAGATCTCAGAGTTTCTGCATATTAACTCCTCTCTGCCTGTCCTTACAGTGAGTGGCAGCTCTGGAGCAGCTTTTCCTCACACAATCAGTTATTTTTTCATTCAAAATGTCTGAAAGCTCAGCTTTTGGCACACAGAAAGCACAGACCCCTTAGGACTATGTGAAATACTCAAGATCTCAGAGCAGACTATCTTAAACCCCAACTACCAAAACCCTTAGAGGGACATTTAGGTTTGGCTTTCAAGTTATTCATGAGATGTTTTTATTTGTATATTCTGCATATACACACACATGTATTTATATCCATAGTGTGTGCACACACATGAACACACAGACGTTTACTTTGCAATCTTTTTGCTGCAAGTAAATATAACTCTTTTTTTGTGAAAGGTGTCATGGACTGACTGACTCCTGTTTTCCCCTGAGAAGCAGTGGAGCAGTTTCAGGTACTGAATTGCCTTCAGAAGCAGTACATGAATTTCAAGAGGATTAGAACCTCAATCAGAAGAGACAGGCAGGCACTTCTTGACAAGACTTGTAGGGAAAAAACCCCAACCTATAATCCCAACTGAAACTGCTGTAATGCTTCTCTCAAACTAATATTTATCAGAAAAAGCTTTCTTTCACTGGATATTTTGGCTAGCCATACATATTCAAGTCCATGTAAGTGTTTTAATACTTTGATCCATTTACAACTCTAAAACAGCTTGACATGACTGGACTTCTTTTTATTACACACATTATAAAGTGCATTTATATAGAAAATTTATGAGTTGCAATTTTACGCTGGTTATACACCTGCATAACTTTTTTTTTCTTTCAGTAGAAGTAGCAAAAAGAATTAGTCTGAAAAAGAGAGGGTCAGGGAGAATGAAAGCAAGAATTAAATGAAAGCTTGCATATAGAAAGTAGGAGAAACAAATACGATTACAAAAATGGTTTATGTGTTGATGATAGCCTAGAGAAATTAAACTACTGCAGGACAGAATGGTTACAGGAACTGAGAGTGCTTTTAGTCTGCTAAATTCTAGATCACTGGCTCTGGCTCACCTTGGGCTGTAAGAGTAGAAAGTATTTAGTGGATGACTAATGAAGTGTTGGCTGTACCAGCCCATTCCTTATGGGGAGTGCAGGGAAGTTCTATGGCTGCAGCCACTTTGGCTTTCTAGACAATACACACAAAATATTGGCTTGTGGCTTGATTTTTTAATTTTTATTATTATTTTTTTATTTGGTTGCAGTGCGAGTATTTCTGTGAGTACAGCATGATTTTGTTCCTTATGCAATGCACGCTGCCCATCCATGGGACCAAAAGTCTGCTGATTTTTCTGTGATATCACAGGGGACAAAGCATTTCAGGGAGCTGCAGTGGCATGTGAACATGGCCATGGCTGTGGGCAGGGGCAGTGCTGTCACTGGGCACAGACCTGCAGAACAACACCAATGAGGGGATGGCATGGCTGCAGTGGCACTGAGATGCTTTGGGCAATGGATCTGCTCCTTCCAGATCATCCCAAAAATGGGATCTAGCAAGGCACAAGGCTTGCCTATGCACAGACTTGCCCCTGGTGTAGCTCAGGCAAAGATCAGGGCTCCCTCACCGGGAATAGGAAGGCTGGGAATACCTCCAAATGTTTGAGGAAGGTTTTGAAGTGTGGGAGAACAAAGCCTTTGGGTCTTTTTGTAAAGGCAATTTTAGCAGCCCGCAAATATGAGGCACCCGTGCTGGGTGAACTTCTCCCACCAATCCAGAGTTCATCCTTTGATATTAAGTGATAACAGAAGGATTAAAATCCAGCGCTTTCCACTGGGAACACCATGTGGGCACTCCCAGTGACCTAAACCAGTCCCAAAGCCCAACAGCTCTGTGGTTACTGCATGCCCATGTACAGGTTCCTCTGCTGTCAGCAGCCCCTCACTTGGTATCTCCTTGAAAATTCAGGATGAGATCTCCTCGGTAGAAGGAAGGGATTTATTTCCCTCACCTGCTTTTTATATTTCTGTCTCCATGCTTCATTCCCTGCCAAGTCCCTCATGCTTGAGTGCAGGTCTTCCTAGCAATTCACAGAGCTACTTCATTACTGTCCTTTGAAAATGTCTTTATAACTCCTACGCTTGGCAGTTGTTGGGCAGCACTCTGAAAGCAGCAGCCCTGATGAAGTGCTGAAAGCGTGGTCTGTCACTCTGACCAGCCCTGCCTGTCACCCAGCCGTGTCCCCAAGCCCCTGACAGATGGACAGGCCCGTTCCTGAGCATCCCTTACATCCTCACTAACACCCCTGACCCTTTTTGCCACCTCATAATTGAGCTTTCAGCGTGTTTTGTTGGTGTGCCGAGGCTTTTCTGGCCAAGTGCCACATCTCTCTTGGCAGCATCCCTGACCAGACAAAGCACACGTTGGGCCATGAGTGCCCATACATATTTTTCCTTTTGTGGCCACTCTGAGGTTGTTTTTTCCCCCGGATGAACAATGAGGATGTTGTGTGGCTGCCTGTCGGGTGTTGTCAGTGCAGCAGAAGGATGAACACCCCTGATCCAAGCTGTGCCATGTGCTGGCTCTGGCCTTGCCAGGAGGCTCTGGCCCTCCCAGCTCGTCCCCTGTGAGCTGCCAGGTGGCTGTGCTGGTGCTGAGCAGTGTCTGCAGCAATCAGGGCAATGTGGCTGGGCTGGGAGATGCACCAGGAGAAGCCACTCTGCTGGTCTGGAGCTCTGTCCCAGCCAGCTCTCACTGTCTGACTGTGTTCTCTTTGTGCACACCTGCAAAGGGGAGGAACCTGCCTCTTCTTTTGAATGGATGCATGGCTGAAATAAAGAGTAAATTGTGAGACAGATTCTTCCCCGGCTGTCGGGAAGCCGAGCAAGGTTATTGGCCATCGCTGTGCACAAAAGGCACAGTAAATCCAACCTGCTGCAAAGCTCTGGGCAGCCTGAATTACCTGGGGCACGGCTTACCAGGGCTCTTGGCAAAATTCTTCCTCTCTGGTTAACAGGAGGCAGCTTTGGGGGACATCTTTTTTCCCCCCTGATAAAATATCAGGGATCTGCAACTGCTCCAGATGGACCCAATGAAAATACCGGGCCAAGCCTGCTTATCTGGGAGTTGGAAAGAGGAGTTGAAAGAGATGCACAGGACAAAGACATTTCCATTCACAACTGTCAGAGAACAGCGAGGTTCCCAGCAGTTTCTCCAGAGCACTCGGATGAGTTCCAAAGAATTTTCCCAGTCTTCGGTAAATGCACTGCTGGTGCAAAACCTCCCTCCACCTAGAATTAGGTGTTAAAGCTGGGTCAGCGTTTGCTTTTGTTCTCTGAGGCTGCCCTGGTGGTGCAGGGGATGGCAAAACTATTCCCGGCGCCCTGGGGAAGGAGGGGCATCCTTGTGAGCTGGCAGGGAGGCACCTGGAAAAGGGATCCAGCTGCCGGGAGCAGGGACACTCAGCATCCCTGCATTTCAAATTGTAGAGGAAAACGGCAGATTTCACCCAAAACCCCAACCCTAGGATGTTTTGTAGCAGAATTGGCTGATTCAGAGTGAGGTATCTCAACTCTGTGAGTAAAAATACACCTGAAAACTCAGAGTTGGGGGGCACAGGCTGATCCTGCAGCAAACCGGGGTGGGGAGAGAGGCTGGGGAGGGTTTGAGAGGTTAAACACTGCCTGTGTGACTTGGCTGGCCTGGGAAAACCAGCCCCAGCTCAGGGTTTCTTGGGCTGTTCAATTAGGTGCCAGGTGGTTAATTAACACCACAGCCCCAGGCACTCTGGGTAGGCTCTTCTCCAAGGAAATCACGGTCCTGTCTCAGAAATTACAATTTCCAGAGGCTGGCCAGTTTCTGCACAGGCCACCAGAGGCCAGTGTTAGTTGTCCCATCTCTGAATGTCTGTGTGTCTCCTTTATTCTGTGTTTCTGTAACGCTGAGGATGAGGAGGTCCTGCCTTGAGAAAGCACATCAGTATAAAATAAGATGTAGAGCAGTCCAGTTCTAGCCCCTTGTGCTCTGAGAGACCTCAAGGCTGTAAGGAGACTAACAGGGCACCAATTTCCAAAAAAATTATTATTTACACCTTTAATGGTGTATATAAATCCAGAGCTCAGCCATATGAGGTGGCAATAGCAGTGAGTTTCTCTGGGGTGTGTTGTGTGTCTGCCTAATGAATGCTTTTCTTTGTGAGCACTGATCTTTTTCTCCCTTTATCCTCACTATTCCCTGTTGTGTGTGATAAGAGGTATTAAAAATAAGTGAGCATGACATAGCCTTTTTCCATTTTAAGAGGGCTAATTGCTTCCTGATAATTTGATTCCAAGTGAACTAAATCAAAGCTTCTAGATTTTGGAGACACTGATATGAGAGCAGGAAAGGATCACTTTGAGCTATTTTACTTCATCTTGGCCTAAAATACAGTTGGATTTGATAACTTTTTTTACCAAGTCCAGGGAATGATGACTGCAGCACAGCACCTCTTTTAGGGAGAAAGTTCAGTCTTGCAGTCTTGATTAAAAGTCTTCTGTTGAAGGATAATTTTTATCTCTCTTGAATAATGCCTGTATAATTACGGTTTTTGAAACATAGGAAAGCTCGAGCCTTTTTCAGAAATATTTAGAAGCATGTTACTTGTCTATTTCTTTTTCAGCCATCAAAAAACCTCTCTCTGATCTTTCTTTGATCTTTCTGACCCTCTTTATTTATGTTGGAGGAGTTTGCATGGCTGGTTAAAGCAGTGTGTGATCATCTCCAGATATAAAAGATGAATCAAGACATCTCAAAATGAGAGCTCTATTTAGGACATGTAATGAAGCAACACTTGAGATCCTATAAAATTGAATGATGCAGCAAAGGGACTTCTGTCACAGCTGTGGTTTTGAGGCTGTTTTGGGGTGCTGGGGTTTGCAGAATGATTATTGCTCCTGGCCTTGCTCCAGCTCCTTCCCAGAGGTAAATGTTGGGTGCTACCAGAGCTGGGGGCAGGGAGGGATCTTCTCAAATTGAATGGATCTGTGGGATTTCCCCTCAGATCTGTGTGCTTGGTCCTTCCAGGGTCAGGTCCTGTGTGCCAGCCCTGTAATCCTGTCCCTGTCCCAGCTGAGCCTTGCATTTTCTTTCAGAAAAGAAAGAAATAAAGATTGGCTCCCAAACCTTATGCCTACAGAAAGAGAGGAGAAAGTTTGATAAAAAAAGAGCAGAAACTTCCAGAAAATGGACATTCATTTCAGAGTAGCTCATTGCTCATATTCATTACATTAAAAATATTGATGTCATCACTAAGATCACCTTCAGTCTGTGCATCATATTTTCTTAGGGTATTGATAGGGAAACCTAATTGAGCAATTATTATTTTCTTTTAATATTTAGATGCCACCTTAAGAGAAGTAAGTCTTGAGGCTATCTTGATAAATCTCATCTTAAATAGTGTTATTGCACTCACCTGGTGTGGAGCTACTTGAATTCTCAGCTTCAGGGATAAGCCCACAGTTTTTCTCACACTTGATCTGTAACAGGTTAAAAGGTTTTGTGCCAAGTGTTTCTGCAAATCTTGCTCAAACTAGTGGGTTGAAAATGAGTACTGGGACACATAATGAATTTTAATCAGTGTTTTTTATCTTTGTTCTAAAGGATTTGAGTCTTCTCAAACTGTCTCCTCAAGGTTCGGTTGCACAGATTTATTTCATTTTGTGATGAAATTTGAGCAGATGGTGATGGATTGTCAAAGGTTTCCTGTCCTACACCTTCCACTTCTCTTGTCATTGTCATCCCTGATTTTGACTGCAAACAGGACATCTTTACTTAGCCAAACGAATGCCTATATTTGGGCAGACAAATGTTTCAATGTTAGATTGGGGTGTGGTTTTCTTTTCTCCCTCTTCTAAATCTGTTGGAAAAAATTTAACAGGACATAACGTTTAGTTTAATTTAAAAAAAACCAAAAAAACAAACCCAAACCACAGCTCTTAGAATGCCAACAAAGATGACCTCCCAAAATCCCCAATACCAGAAAAACCCCAACCCTTTAAAAAACCAGAATCCAAAAGCAAAACCTCCCAAGCAACTTGTGCTTGTTACCTGCACACAATATTTTATCTGAAGGCAGCTATAAATGAAATAGATCTAAAATCTGTTTCAACATGTTTGTCAAGGAGCAGGTCACCTCAGTTGTGAAAATGCAATTTCTCACTTGTTAGTTTCTTCAGAAATAGGACACTTTCATTAAATGTTCTTCCATTCTTTTGTCTTCCTCTAGGTAAATTCTTTTATTATGCTGTGCATTTCAATGCGTGTTTGCTGTAAGGTTTTCTGTGTGGTCATCCCTTAGAAATACTGCTTTCCTTTAGAGCACAGCGAAACAGGTGGCAATGCCCGAATTCTCTGGGGTCGGGGGCAGAGAAAACCTAAACTGAAATTTTCTGGTTGCTCTGGTGCCTTTTTGGGGGGAAAGTGTGGGTGCTGCTCCAAGATTGCCCATGCTGGAGAGCAAGGCTGGACCCTCCTTGGGCAGCAAGGGGAGGCAGAAAGCTCCCACTGAGCCCCTTCCCTCAGCCTGGAGGCTTCCCCTGACTGACAGATTCCTCTCTCCCAGCTGCCATCGAATGTCTGTGGCACTCAAGATGCCTCAGCTCCTTTTCTGCATCAGTGTGAGCTGTCCAGGAGCATGACAGGCCTCTTTCCCTGCAGCTTAGTGAAGGAAAAGGGGGGACTTTAGCATACAGTTGTCCTTTGTGCGTGGAAAAACATAATAATCCTTTTTTTTTTCAGGAAAAACCCTCGGAGCGAGGGGTTCCTGCTGTCATTTCTTTGCCTGAGTAATTGCTATTGCTAATAATGGAAATAACATCCTAGGTGACTGGGTTACCACGCTGATCATATGGGATTTGGGCAGACTGCTCCTATGGCTCATTTAGTTTGCAAGATTTCACACTCTGTGAATCTTCTCACACTCAGTAGGAACTGGCACGGCTCTGCAAAACCATATTAGAGGGAGAGCAGGAGCTGTGCAGGCACATGAATTGGGGATATCTGCTTGAAACAGGGGCCCAGTCTCTCAGGGAACAGAGCTGAGGCCAGTGGGGACATTTGAAATGATGCCAGTACAATTTCACCTGATTTTTCTGCTTTTTGGGTACTTTTACAGCTGTGTTATAGAAGTATTTATCAACGCAGGCTAAATTTTCTCTTTAGACAAACTGACCTTCAAGTCTGCACTGACAAGAATATGCTTTGAAGCTTCTTTCCACAAAGATATTTTCCCTAATGATTTTTGTTTTGGCAACAAACTCAGACTGCTGAAGGATTTTGGAGCTGTCCAGCTGATGAAAGCATTCTCTTTGTCTCATTATTTTCTGAGGTTGGGACAGAAATGTTTTCTTTTAAAAGCAAGTGCACACAGATTCTCTGATTGCCTGATTGTGCATCTGCTCTTTTCAGTTTCTGCAAATATTTATACAAGTCTTCACGCTTTCCTGGTCACTGTAATTTTTTATTTGTTTGCTAATCCTAATTGTATCTCTGTCACCCCCTTAAATCTTCCAATTCAGAACACAAAAACAGAAATGGGGAAGGCAAACACTGCACATTTCAGATAGAATTTTTATTTTGTTTTATCTTCAGTGAAAGGAAACAGTTGCCTAATATTTACTGGTTTTAACTGGAAACTGATTAGAGGTATTTGAATCAAAAGGTCTAATTAAATTTTTTTATTTCCATGCTGTATTAACCATGGGCTATGACAGAAGTGTGCTGGTGGCAGATCAGCCAGGTTTTTCTAGCTAAGAATTGTTCGTTGCAGTGCTCAAGCTCCTCCACAATGAAGAGTTTTCAGAGTGTTTTGATGGCAGGGTGTAAGTCAGGTTGCAGAAATGAGTCCTGTGCTCTGGCCCTTGCAGTTAAGGCTCCTTGTTCTCATAATTCTAAATTGTATGAAGTAACCAAGTGCTTTGAGCAGGCATTTACAGGTGTGATTAAAGCAAATGCGCTGCTCCTTAAGAATCTGTTCCCCAAAGAACCCCCTCAGAGTGCCTTCATATCTGTTCCAGCTCCCTGAACTCATTAAATCATATGCATAATGCTCTTAAAATCTGAGATCTTATCTCTTTCCCAGGATGGAGAGATCCAAACACCACAATCTTATGCAATTCTCTTTAAGAGAGTAAACCTTTTTTTAAATAAGAGGAAATCTTCAGGATGCAAGTGAGTTTTATGAAATCATGTTCAAAAGAGTTGAGAGTGAGTCAGTCCTGTGGTATGATGCCACTATTCACACGTGAGCTACATCCTGTCAGTGCCTCAAGACAGCCAGAATACAAAGGTTTAGCTCTGTTCCTGCTCAGGCACTGGGTAGCTGGGTAAAGCCTGTGTCAGGAATGAGTATTAACTTCAGCAAAGTTGGGTGAGAAACTCCAGCTCAGGACAAGCTTCTTGGTGTCCTGCCAGGTAAGGGCTGTAGCTCAGCCCTGGGACACAGGAGCAGGGACTGAACTGTCCAGTGCCTCTCTTGCTACTGGACATGAGTGAAGTGGAGCTGTTCCATGATGATCTGGGATTTGGTGAGCAATGAGTGGAGCTGAGAACTTGCCCTGATTTGATAATGGAAATTTATTCCCCAAGAATCTTTTTAAGTGCAAGTGTAGATCCAGGAAAAGAGGGGTAAAAAGGGCAAAGAAAAACACAGTAGCAGGAAGCAGAGAGGATCAGGACTCCAGCTGGTTCAAAGTCATATTTTCTTCTGGCTGGATGGGATCTTGAGCTGTTTTTGATGAATTCTCAGCACCTGCACCAGAACCAAACAGCAGCAGTGGCTCAAGTTCTTGTTCCTGGTCCAGAATGCACTGACCAGATGCAAGCTGCCTCCTGAGATCTGCAGAGGAACCTCTTGTGGGGTCCACCCCTGTTGCTGCCCATCATGTGCAAAGTCACACGAGGCCTGCTGAGTGTGGAGGACTTTGGTTCATGCCAACAATCCTGGTGGGAATGGATTTCTGTATTCCTAATTCTTCTCCTTATCTCATGGCAGAAATTTGTGCTGCATCTCCACCAGCTGTGTCCTGTCGGTCCCTGCTAAACACCTCAATGGTTTTTGGAACACCAAAATGCCTCCTACTGCTTCTGTTGTCCTTCAAGGACAAGCCCCCTGTCCTGATAGGCACAGAAATGCTGTGAGCCAGAAACTGTGGTTCATTAGGTGAGCCAGGTGAGCTCAGTGCACTTTCTGACCTCACAAGAGAAACATTTAGAGCAAGGTTATTCTGCAATCCAAAGCAGGACTGATCAACTTTGAACTGTCTCCCTTTGCTGCTGAGGCTCAGTGGGATCTCTGCACCGATGCTGTGTGTTTAGATCTAATTTAGAATGTGTTTTTAAAGCTTCATTGCATGGCACTTTTCTTTCTTGGAATTCAAAAAGACTTCCAGGTTCTTGGGCTGCTTCGGTTGGTTTTTATTTTGTTTTATTCTTGACACATCTGATTCAGTGTGTGGGATATGGAAAAGTGAATCTCTGCTGTTACTGGTTTTAACTGAGTGCTCCAGAGTGTTTGCACCCCACAAAATAGAAGAGAATGTTGAATTGAATGATTATGCAAGAGTAAACACATTTTTATACATGCCTGATTGTCTTATACTTGATTCATATCATTATGCAGAATACCAAGACTTTTCTATCCAAATTCCTTTGGCTGAGTTTAAAAAAGAGCAAAGACAAAATGTCTCAGTTCTCAAAGTCTGTTTACTGCCTAAAATCCTCTATTTTACAATTAATACTTGCACAGGGCTTGTTTTTTTTTTTTTTTTTGCTGTACTTTCTAGAAATAATTCAAGTTGCGGAATCTCTATTTTCAGAAATATTGGTGTTACTTTTATTTTTTGAATACTTTTATATTAGCAGACATCCACATGCTGTCACTGTGACCAGCAGGACTGTGTGGCTCATCCACTGCTCATATTAACAGAATTCTTGCAAGAGGACCACACTTGACGTGATTCTGACTTGGCCAAGTTTTATTTTAGAGTAATATTTAAAACAGGAGCAAAAAAAAAAAGAAATACAATGGAGTAGGCACCTGCTTGAGGACTTCTGTTTGTATTATTACACTTTCAGGATGTGTTATTTGCATGGCTCTTATGGAAAGAGGGAGCCAGTTGTGACACAAGATGACAAAGTGCCACTGAATGCAGAAGCATGTGACAAGATAAACAAGCAGAGGACTGATCTGTTGTTTTTCAGTTGTGCTACAGCTGACAAGCAATCCCAGAGCTTTCCCGAGGGGAGCCTGTCCTTTTTGTGAGATGCAATTGATTTAATCCTTGAATGCACCTCTGTCTTCTGACAAACACCGTGGGTCACGTTACGTTTCCAGTGGGCACATCCAGCTTTTCTGGGCATCGCTTGTTCCTGGAAAAGGGATGGTGGCAAAGGATATCAGACACTGCCCTGAGACTCATGTCCTCCTGATAAATATGAAAGGATTTAGCACTGGAGGCTGAAAAACCTTCGCTGTATTTCCATCTCAATCCTTACAGTCATTCATCTCCTTCCTTAAAATGAATACTTTGCACAGGAAGCTTCACTGTAGCTCTATAAACAATCCAAACTCTCTTGTTTTAGGCAGGAGTCTCAAACACCTGAATGCACACACAGATACACTGGCACACCTCAAATTCTGCAAATAAAGAAATCTGGATGATTTTAAGGCAGTGTCATGATCACAAATTGCTCCTCCTTTTCTAAATGCACTGCTTTAAATAGGCAGCTTTCCTCTTCTGCATGGTTTCTCACTGAAGCAATTTTGGTTGTACCAATTACGAGGCAGAAATCTTTCAAGCTGCTGTTAATATGAACTTTTTATTAGTAGGTGAGTCATTTTGCTTTCAAAGCTCAGTTACAAAAGATATGTAAATATCATTTTTCTGCAATGTCTTCTGCAAAATTCAAGGGTAGAAGAAGAAAACTTCTGTGTGTGAGTCGAGCTAATGAGAGGTGAATCCAGCCTGATACCCTGAGGAGATCCCATGGATGTAACAGGGAAAGGCACAAAAAGGGAAAAAAAAAATCAAAGAGCAAATAAACTACCACAACAAATATGTTTTACAATATCCTGTAAAATAGTCTTAAACGTTCCCAAAGTTCAGCTTCTTTCATTGTGCCAGATCTTTTGCATTTTGCATGGTGCTGTGGCTGCAAAACATTCCTTTGTTAATGCAACCTCAGTGCTGAAGGAAACCGTGCCACAAAGCCCTCGGTTTTCCTGTAGCTCAGGCAACAAACCCAGAACACACCAGCACTGATTTACCATGGTTCTAATCAGCATTTCGCACATGGAAAACTCACCATGTGTCTCAGAACCCTTTGACACTCTTCTCTTTCTAATACAAGTGCCTGCTTCTCCCTCTGCTGGTTTCAGAATAAACGCCTTGTCAAAAAGAGAATTAGGTTTTGACAGCTTTTTTCCTATGGTTAATTGAGGTGATAGATACACTTGACATTTATCTCAGCGCAGAAAAGAAGATTAAGACATATTTTTTTACTCCGTGCATTCTCTGTATTAGAGGAGGTCACTTTCCAGGGTCTTTTTAATATGCCTGTGCAATTAATAGTGGTGATAATTCCGCTCCATATCACACCCCCCTTTAAAGTTCTCTTTCAAACTGACAGATAAAACTCTCTCTTCTGTACACAGGACTTGAATTAGACTAATCTTTTTCAAGTTTGCCCCGCAGGCCTTCCCCCCCTCACAGCCCTGAAAATTAATACTGTCTGAAAAACACAAAGGATAATCGTGCTAACTCACTTAGTTCAAAGAAAATGAAGAAGAGTCATATTTCAGCTTCCTTTAATTATTCCCACTAAATTTTTGAGGGCGTCCCCCTAAATTGTTACTTTTTCAGTAATGGGATTTGAACGTTCCACTTGTTAAGTGTCCAACTGCATTGAGCAGGGCTTTCTGCTCCTTGTCATGCAGAGCAGCTCTCCAGATTTCCACAGAAGTCACCAGATGAATGCAAAGTTTGGATGCTCTGGCTTATGTAATGTAGTTATATAATAATAATAATAATTTCCAGAGTGGAATTAATTAATGCTTTTCAGAAGCCCTGATGGTTAATTCATACGGTTAAACCCTCTTAAAGCAGAGTTATTAAAAGATCAAAGCACACATATCACCCTTTCACATATGCACAAAAAGAGTGCAAGTGTTCAAAGTCTGTAGTTCACACATGCAGAGCTTTGGGTTAAAGGCTGCTTCTCTTGTAACATTATTATTATTTTAAAGGCTGGTATATAGCAGAAATAATCTGTACAGTGATAAAATAATTATTTTCAAATATTTTACCAGGCCTCTTGATTTTTTTTTTTAATCTGTTGTAATTACTTGGGTTTGACATCAATAGTTTTTTAGCATCCCTTTTCCTGTTTAAAAGATGATCTTCTGTGTGCAAATAGGTTCAGGGAATGTTAGATGGGCTCTTTCCTCCAAACATGCTGCCTTTGGATGATGCTTGAAGCTACAGCAAACTAAAATTTTGCATATTAGGTCACAGAATATATAAATATGGAAATCTTAATAAGCAATGCATGGACTTTGGGAGACTTTTATGAATGGCAAGGGTTCCTGCTGCTTTCCCCACAAAACTCTTGCTAACTCTTGAGACTGTTGGTGGTGCCAAGGTTTGCATTGTTTGCAGTGTTTGAAGGACAAAACATTCAGCATGGTTGTTTCACTCCAGTTTTTAGGCTTAATTTTTGGAAAATATCTTCATCTCTCTTCTACTAATTGTTGCTTTGGACCAGAAATCTGGCAAAGAATTGAGGTGTGTTTATTGGTCACTACTGAGAAAAACAGTGGTGTTGAAGGTTCTTTTGACATGGGAAGTGTTTCAGTGTTTATCAAAGGATTTTTCTTTGACACTTTTGGTTGAGACCTGTGTAGCTCCCAGTTCTGATCCTGTCAGCAATCCCACAAAATACACCCAAATACAACAGTCCACACTTGGAAACTGGAGTTTTCGGGTTCTTATCAAACATTGCTGTTCTGCATTGTAGATCTGTGCAAAATAATTTTGGGTAAGCACTTCTAAACTAACCTTTTGTCTCCAGATTCCTCATAAAGCGCTTGGGTGGATTTTAGTTTAAACCAGCAATTTGTTTGGACTTTTCCATAGATATTTCTTGAAGGAAAGGATATCAAAACCTGAAGTTAAGAAAACTATTTGCATTCCCATTGTCAGTCCTTTTCAATCTGTGTTTCCAGCAGATGCTCACCCATTTCATGCTCATGAAGAAATTATCAGGAGTTTGACATGGAGTTGATGGCTACTGTTCCCATGGGAACAAAAAGTTTGGACCAAAGGTTAATATAGAAGCATTATGTGTGTATATAATAAATATATCCACATGTATGGTGTGAGAAAAGGTTTCTTCTGTGAAGTGTAAAGGGCAAAACTCTTTTGTCCTTTGGCTGATAAATGAGGGACTGTCAGCAGCAAACCCCAGATCTTTCCATTCCAGAATCTGTTTGCTACCTGAAATTGGGAGTTAAATTATAAAACTAAAGATTTGCTTATGTTTGGTAGATTGGTCAATGCAAAATGCATTTTTTTATTTTTTATCCACAGAAAAATGTGTTTGTTACAGTTATTTCTCTTGTATATTAGAGTTGTGGATCTGAGCTTCTGCAGGACTGAAAATATTTGGGCTTTTCTTTCTTACCCTGTGTGGGTAGTTTTGTTGGGAGCTGGGTTTTTGTTTGCTTTGTTCCTTATGTTTTGAAGCAGGACTTCTTTCTTTGTGGTTGGAATTTTTATTTTTTTTTATGTAAGGGTGGTTGATGTTCTGGTTTGGTTCTGTGTGGGGTTTTCTTTTTGTTTTGGTTTATTTCCCATTTGTTTGCTTTTTTTAATTCATGTCCTTACCATTTTAGCAAACTAAACTACTTGGGACTGACACAACCTCCTGTGCCATTATTGGAACAAGAGCTAAGGAAAAGAGTTTTGAAATATTTTTGGGTAAAGCTCAATGCAACATTGATACATATATATATTAAAAAAATACTTACTTTAGAATATACACCTTAAATCTATTTAATTGATATGATTCAGCAGGGTGCCAGTTCACTCTGACATTTGATTAAATGCCTGCAGAAAAATTTCTCGAATATCTTGCTGTCACAAAACTGGTCAATGCAGGTGGCTCTATTTTCCAGGAATATTTTTCTGTTGCCATGCCTTATTTCTAATAGATAATTGTCTTCGAAAATTACCATTTATTTCTACCCTAGTGACCTCCAGAATTTAAAAATTGCAGCATTCTGTGTTAGATTTTGAATGCAGGTGCCAAATCTCTATTAAGTTACATCAGCCTGTGGGTAGCTGATGCACAGGGCCCTGTGAGTATTTTTATTGCAGTTCTCAATTCTCAAGAGTGAGAAAATGAAAAAAAAAATTGCTTTTCAATGGTATTTTTTGAGGCCAATACCTATTCTGGAACCACAACATGTTCAATTCATTTGAACTCCTTTTTACCTCATTAGTAGATCTTTCCTTCACTTTTTGTCTCCATCTGGCAGGCAAAAAGATACACCCTTAATTCCCTGTGCTTCCTCTCTCTAAGGAATGCTGAAATGGATGCTCCTTGCACTTCTTTTCACTGTGGGATTGTTTTATCGAATCAAAGTAAAAAGGGCACTTGGCACTGAGTGATTTAGCATCAGCTTTCAAGTTTTTGGATGATGGTTCATGTCCTGCCCCCAAGAAATTCGGTTGCTTCTTCCGACGGACTTGAAGGCTACAAAGGGATATGACTCACTTTAAAAAGGGAAGACAAGTTTCAATTATCTCTGGAGAGGTCAATATCTGTCTCCTAAAACTCTGGAGAGGCTGAAATTCTGAGCGTTTATCATCGAGTGCCAGATCCTTTGGTCACAGCTGCAAGGAAACCATTTTTTAACTGTAGGTTGTGGCAGAGGAAAGTGTGCCAAAGCTTAATGAAAAGATGTCTGTGTCCTTTCTCTTCACTGTAAATAATTAAATGTGTCAGGGCAGGTTTAGGGTGGATATCAGGAAAAATTCTTCCCCCAGAGGATGCTGGGCACTGCCCAGGCTCCCCAGGGAATGGGCACAGCACCAGCCTGACAGAGCTCAAGAAGAATTTTTACAACCCTCTCAGGCAGCTCCTGGTGTGATTTTTGGGTTGTCCCATGCAGGTTCAGGTGTTGGACTTTGATTCTTGCAGGTCCCTTCCAGCTCAGGGTATTCTCTGATTCTGCCTGCCTTTATGCTTTAGTAAATAATAATTATTGTGCTACGGTGCAATTGATGTTGTGAGTGTTTAAGCAGCACATACAAAATTTATTGGCTTCTGTTTCTCAGTGAAAACGTGCTGCTGATATCTGTTTTTCCAAGAAAAAAAAATTTTTGGGTTTGTAAGAGAAGGATTGTCACAGGACACCTGGAAACCACAACTCCAAATTCTTCCCCTGAACACCTCTGCCCAGGTAATTTCACTGCTTTATTCTCCAATTTACATCCACGACTGAGGTAATATTGTTTGGCAGAGATGTAAATAAGTTAAAGCATTTTTAAGCCCTAAGATAGGAGAAACTGTGCAAGAATAAAGTGTATTGGACATTCTCTCTCAAAACCAAGGGGCAAGCACCTCCTCTGTGACATTTTGAAGGCATGAATCAAGTCATAGCACTACCTGTAGGAAATATCTTTAACCTGATAAACAGTAGAGCAGATGACAATAAAAGTAATTTTATTTCATCTCCTTTGGGAATTAAATACCCCTGAGATTCAAGGTATCGGGATTTGGAAAAGCCTAACAGATGTGAGAGATGCTGTTACCATTTATATTCTGGGTTATATTTGAAATCTGGTTGTTCCTCTTTTTGGCCAAAGGGGTATCCCATCGTGTCCCCAGGATGTCCTCAGTCATCTCTGCAGCCTGGCAGGGAGGGATCAGCTGCCTTGGTTGTACTTTACCAGAGGGCTTTAAGCCTTGGGAGAGAAGAGCAAAGTAAATTTTTCTGTTCCACACAAAAGAATGGCATTAATTAGTATTTTTTTCCTTTTTGTTACCCTGGCCAAATTGTGTGTTTCAGGGTGCCCAGTCCAAAGGAGCTTTCCAGGGCAGACAAGAGTGACCCTGGGGCTGCCTGTCCCCTGTCCCTGTGCCACCTCCAGGCATGGAGCAGGAGCCCTTCTTAATTCTATGTGAAACTACCTGTGTCCAAATGATGGCATGGAGCTGGGTTCTGCTAAGTTGAAATAGGAACCAAATAATGTAGAAAATGGTTTTTCTAGGTGCTGCTTTACTGGAACATCAGAGAAAGGATGGAGGAAAAAGAAAGTAAAACGAAATGGGAAAAAAATAGATTAAAGGAGAAGCTTCTACAAGTGCCTCCCCCCCCCCCCCCCCCCCCCATCTTGTCAGAAATCTGGTGGGTGTGTGTTTGTTTGAGATGAGAAATCCTGTTTTGGCAAATATTGGCCTGTTGTTAGTCTGACTTCATGAAAAAATAGATGTTAGGATCTCAAGTTGGCAGATGTTCCTCTATCCATTAAAATTCCTCATACTAGAATAAGGAAAGAACACTTAGGGTGACGTTTTAGCCATCCAGTGCTGATTAATGTGGTAAATGGTAGATGAACACAACATTTTCCAGCTTTGATGCATTCACAGACACTCCCAAGGACCTTGTGTGTTTATTTCCTACCATGTAGTTTAATTGCTGAGAGAGAAAAGTAGACAAAACTTTATTTTCTACCTAATTCAGGAAACAATTTTTTAAAAGGACAGTTATCTTTGCAAACAAATGTTTGCAATTTTTTTGTTTTGTTTAAACTGTTGTTTGCTTTTCAAAATGGGCTGAAACTGAAGGCTTAAGCATTCTAAAAACATTGTTTCAGATCAAGGAAAGTATTTAATTTTGAGTGAATTTTTTGCTGTTCAGGTAAGCTCAACACTGGACAAATAAATTATTTACTTTGGTCTGCTCAGGACTATTTCAGGACTGCATAAAATTTAAATGATCTTTACATGAAGAAGTTTATTCTTTATTAAATGTAAGATGCTAAAACTGTAGTCCCTACCTCCTTAAGGACTTATTTTGGGATTCTAGTCAAGAATCTGTCCATCACAGTAAAAGTTGTCACAATTTTGGATGCCCTATTCACACCATCAAATTCTGCTTGAAAAGTTCAGTGCTAGAAGTTACTGCTTCCAAAATCAGCTACTTAAATTTCCTCCCTGCCATCTTGAGGAAATTTGTCAGTGTGCTCTGAGTTGAAATCCCAAGATAATTTTGCCAATGGGGGCAATGCCGACAATTCTCACTTCTAGGCACAAACGGTCTTTTCAGCCAAAAGATGAGTTTATTCAGCTCCTTGCTTGTAAGTGCTTATACATCTCAGCTTTTCTCCTTTGGCTGATTTCAGTCTGCTTCCTTCCTTCCTTTGTCAGAGCTGTGTATAATTTTTAGAGAGCCTCGAGTGTACCAGGCTGACAATAGGAATGATATCATCTTCTTGTAGTAGAGCAACATCAAAGGGTTTTTAAAATATTCTGCAGTCATTGCTTATCTGACAAGGAGATCATTACCAGTGCTCCTGTTCTACACGTGCTTAAGTGGATGCAGCAATTTGCTTAAAAGATTCAGGCATATTTATATCTTGTTTTAAAGTTGGTTTGATGTGGAGCTCAGTGTGCAAGCCTTTATTTAGCTCCAGGCTTTGGATGAATTTATGGGTGGTGGTTTAATCTGATTCATTGCCTGCAAGCGGTGTTGGGGTGTCCGTTCCTTCTCAGGCCGTGTCTGTCATCAAAAATTTGCCCAAAGATTTGTCCCAAGCTGCTCAAAAAGGTGTGGCAGGATGTCATGTTCAGTAATTGTTCTCAGCCTCACGGGATTAACCCTGGGAGGACCCCCCTAAAATCTGCTCTGTGCCACATTGCACCCCCAGGGACGTGAGGCAGAGGATGGTGAATGATGCCTCAAGTCACCCTTTTCATGATCTACTTGTAACCCAGTAACCTTAATTTATTCCTGTGTTTGGAGAGGCATCAGCACCAGCAGTGCACTCTCCACTCAGGGGTGGTGGTTGATAAATCCTGCACCTGGCACTGCAAGGTACAGTTTTTCTTGTTGATAAAGGCACCGTGGCATTTAATGTAATGGAAGTCATAAAACCATTATTGAAAAGCTTTGTAATTTGATCAGAGAGAGAATCACCTCTGAATACTCACTGGTGAGCCCACACAATTATTTTAGGGCACTTAGTTTTCTAAATGCCAATGTATTTTCCTCAATCACAGGCAGGTTTAGCTGGTGTTTTATTGGAAGGCTCATGTACTGTATCAGGGGATTATTGGCCTCAGACTGTGCCACATCTCTCAGCAAAGACAAGTGTTGCAGTCACTGCTACAGAATTAATGCTATTGATCAGTAATAGCTGAACATAGCTGGGTTTTCATAGGGCATGAAGGCAATGCTGGGGCCCAATTTGATTTCCTGAAGTAATTTAGGTGATGAAACCTCACCTAGGAATTCCTGCATTGATGCTCTTAATTTGCAGCTAAACAAGATCATCTGTTTGAGGAGTTTCTACAGCTGTGTGGTCAGGTTTAGCCATTAGCATGAGCTCATAGTTTGCAGAATAAATTCTGTCTTGCACAGCTTTAATTTTTCTTATTACTGGAAGTGAGCACAGATTGTTACCAGACAGAATTATATGGACTTCCCCAGCCTCTTCTTCTCCAGTTCTGTGATGATTTCTGGTTCATCTTTGCAGCAGAGGCTTCTCCCCAGATATTTATTCCTGTAGGAGCTTCAGGGGTGTTTCTGAAAGCAGAATGCATCCAGAGTCCCAAGGAACTACAGCCCCAAATTATTGGTGCTGTGAGGAGAGGGAGGAATTTAATTTTTTTTGGCTGCTCCTGACCAGCAGCATCAATTTTTTGGTGGCCTCGATATTGCCTAGAGCTTCCCTGCTCTTCTGTGACTTGGAGAACATCTGAAGTCTCTGTGTTTTCTTGTGTGTTCTGTGCAGTGCCCTGGCAGAAATCAACAGCCTGAAACCTCATGGCCTCACTGTGTGATAGTGGAATTAATAAACCAAATAATTCTTCCAGCTGGAGGAGAATATTGTTCAAGAGGTTTGAGCAAGTGTCAGCTGGAGATGGAGGAAGCAAATACAGAGCTGCCAGTCTTGTGCTGGAACAGACTCAGAAAGTTATAAAGTGGCTTAAAAGGGATTTTTGCTGCTTTTACTTTGATTTTCTATTGGGTAATAATGTCTTCTAGCATTAATCATTCATTGTCCATAGCCTGGGTACCTATAATCTTGGTAAATATTTCAGAATTATGCTTGGTGCTTCATACCCTGGGAGTGTGGGCATATCAGTGGTCCTTCACCAGCCAAACAGCTGAGTTCAAAAATTGTTCTAAGGGTAAAATTATTGTTATTTTTTTTTAAACACTGAACATGGAGGTTGGGCATGTTATGTTATTTGGTTATTTGCAGATATTGTTTGTGAGTGATATTAAGTCCTATTTAGAAAGCAGGAATCGATCCAAATCATAAGGATATATGGACAATAGAGTTTCAGTGGTTTGAAACCAGGCTCTTCGTAGTGGTACACACTGGAAGGATGAGATACAGCGGGCAGAAATTGAAATAAACCAGTTTGGGTTGGATATAAGGAGAAATTGTTTCCCCTTTGGCGCACTGAACAGCTGAGGAGTTTCTCAGAGCAATCTCCAGCCTTTCAGGACCTGACTGGATCGAGCCCTGAGCAACCTGAACTCTTCTCATCCAGCCCCAAAAATGCTGTGATCCTCATCAAGGTACCAGAGTGACAGATTCCACCCCCCACACACAACTGGATAACAGGCTAAGATGGAAATTCATTGTTACAAAATTAACAAGTTGCTACTCTACGGTAGTTTCCTACCTCAAATTTACCATTGTTTTGCTTTTTCCTGTGGTATTTGAACAAGAGTCTGCCATGGATGAATTACTGGAAGATGCCCTGTGTTAATTGAACTCCAAATTCTTCAGATCTATGCTTGCAGAGGAAAAATACAGAGGTGGTTTCCTTAGAATGAGGGTGGGCAAACTGAAAATATATCTTCCTCTACTAAACTGAGATATTCAGATAAACCTTCAGGTAATTAGACAACACTTTTTCTCTAATTCTCACAAATTTCTGTGGGATGAAATGGTATTCTACACCTTTCAAAAAACTATCTTAGATGGAAAAGATATAATTTCCAGACATAATTTTGTTCTCTTTGCTGATATCTTCATAGAGATTCCCCAAAGGGAAAGAAGTTTTGGTGCAATCATTTCCCTGGCCAGTCTGCTCCAGGGCTGGACCAGCTTTTTCATGAAATGTTGTTTTCTTTTTTCCTAGTATACAATATAAACCTCCTCTGTCACAACATGAGGACATTTCCCCTCATCCTGTTTTTCACCTGGGAGAAGATACCAACCTCCTTCCAGAGAGCAACCCAGCTCCCTCAGTCACTCATCAGGGTGCTGATCTTTCTCTCCCTCACCTACTCCCACCCTCTGGAAAGCAGAACTCGTGATTTTTTAATTCTTTATTTAGCAATTGTAGAGGAAAGACAGTTTTCAGTGATATTGTAAATGTTGAAGTGCTCCTGGGATCAACTCTTTACACTGTATATGAAGATGGACTGAGAACTTCTGGAAAAACTTTCTGAGGAGTTGATCTGAGTTTTAATGATTGAGTTTGTGTTTAGAATACTTTGGATATCTTGTACATCTCTGAAAATATCACAATTATATTTTCATCTTGAAAAGGATGTCAAAGAAAACCATAGATTTCACTGTTTCTGGATCTTCTACTCTCTTGAAATCAACATATGAAATCCACCAAGAAGTTCCCAGTGACAGGACATAACTTTTGAGGGTGTTTTTTGTATTTTGTAAATCCTGTCATTCCAAACCTCTTCTCCAAAAACACTTCAGTATTTCGTGTTGAGTTGATACCCTACAGGTTTATCCACTCCATTTCATGGAAAGGATCTTCTTGGGTTGTTTATCTGACCTTTTATGAGTTTTCCATCCTCCCAAAAGACCTGACATGACAGCCACAGGTAACAACCTTGAAACTCAAAGCTTAGTTCTTTTACCAGAAAGCAAAACAACCCTGGCAAAATATTTTCATTTTCATGAGGTCTGGGAGGCGATGGAGTTGAGTGATGGCCTCCCTGTGATGTTTTTCTTCTTAGAAATGAATCCATGTTTACTTATACTTTCTCTTAATTGGATGGCTGAATTTAACTTCTGGCGTGCATTAAGTTATGTAATTAAGGGTTGATTAAAGCTGTGGTTTCAGTTTAGAACTCAGCCTGAAGAAACCCAGTATTTTAATAAAACTCATCGTGTCGCCCTATTTGTTTCCAATTTTTTTTCTTTTTTTTATTTTCCGAAGACTGCCTTAAATTATTTCACTTTTGTGTTTTGGTAAGGCTGCATCGAATTAAAAATCCTGGGTGTAAGTTTGCTGATGTTTGGGACTGAAAAGTTAGAAACTTCCTGCTGAAGCATATTATATTCCTGACCCCTGGTTTTACAGTTGGAGAAACAGATGAGCAAATGGGGTCATATGGAAAATGGATCAAGTGTCCAGGAAGGGTCATTAATGACTGTGCAAACAGAATGAAAAAAAAAGAAAAAAAAAAAAAGCCATAAAGGGAGCAGAATATTTTGTTACAAAGATTGAACAGGGAATGTTTGCTGCAAAAGCTTTTCAAACGTGGGGGGGTAGGTCAGGTCCTGGCAGACTCTGAAAGTTCTTCAGCAGAAACTTTAACCCCAGATCATTTTAGAAATTTTCATTGAAGGACCAACAGCCCATAAAAGCAGAAAATTCCATTCTCTGTGGGCTTAAGCTGCTCCCTGCTTTAGGTAAGTCCTGAGCTGGGGAAGAGACTGTAGAAGAACAATGACATTGGAGAAAAGAATAGATGAGGGTTGGTTGGAAATTCTGAAAGCTGAATACTCAAATACCAACAAAAAGCAATGAAAACCTGAGAGAGATGGATACTTTTTAGATCTTATACTGAAACTACTCAAAGTTTGAAGAGAATAGGCCATGACAGAGAAAAAAAACCAGGAACAATGGGAGAAATATTGTGAGCAGCCACTTTCTCAGGGGATTTCTGAGGGGCTGGGCTGGACGTTTCTTTGCTGCAGGATGTTTTATGTCCCTGAGCCAGAACAGCAATTCTAAAAACCAAAGTATATTCCATTTCTTTATAAGCAACTTCCACAGCCAGTGGAACACAAAATAACATGGAGATGTGTGCAAACAATAGTTTGGGGTATCCAAAAGAGATACTTCCCAAAAAAACCTGAACAACCAAACAAAATTTTTTTTAAAAATTGCCCTTGCCCTCAAGTTTTGGTATTTAAAGATGATGTTTTGTGCTTCTACTTAAAGCTTAAATGCTGTTTTCATTTTTTAGCTTCTGCTTAATAGAGAATATATGAAGATTGGACACACTCAGGGTTTTCCAGTTATTGCTGATGGATCTGCAGTTGGTTGAACTGTACCCTCCCATTAATCAGGGCAGTGACTGTAATGGGAATCTTCTGTCAAAACACAGAGCCTGACAAAAGGGCTGCTGCAGGAGTAGCACAGTGCACTCTGCTTAAAGCCTTTCCTAAACATCACTTGCCTGTGACAAGAAATGAGATAACTTCTAGCCAGGTTCACCTGCAAGATCTCTTCCAGCTGAAATTTCTCATTTTAGCTGTCTGGATACTGGAACTCAGCTGGGTTGGTTTTTTTTAATTTGTTTGTTTGTTGTTTTGTTTTGTTTTGGTGGGGATTTTTTTATTTTTTTGGTTTTTGTTTTTTTTGTGGAAAGAGCATCTCCTTTCAGTTAATTGCCTGATTCATAGGTTGCATGTGCTCAAAAGTGTACTACATGCAAGTCAGCATTAGATTTGAAGGAGGTAATGAAAGTTTTCAATTTTTATTTTTCTCACCCACAAAACCAGTTCCCATATTACAGGAAAAGTTATTTTGTCAGCTTTCAATAGATGAAAATGCTGAGGTGTGCCCTCACAAGGCAGTTATTTCATGTCCCTGCATGACAAGAGCTTGAAATGTTTTCCAGCTCTTAGAAACTCCACCCAGCTTCATTTTTACATTCTTTAAAATTAAAATGTTATAGATGTATTTTCAATGGCAAAGTACTATTTTTTGAAATTTCTTTGGTATCTAAACCATGTATTTTTGTGATGCTCTTCAGTTTTGGGCAGCATGATGTATTTCTTTCCTGAGTGCCTGCATCTCCATGGAGAGTTTAGTTACAGAAATTATTTTTTAGAAATACCTTTTGGCCATATGTTTAATTTGCAGTTAAAGGCAAATTACAAAGCAATTACATTGTTTTATAAACACAGAGGAACTCTGAAGTGTGAATATGGACTTTGGTATGAGGAACCTCTCTCCTGTGCTGCTGCGAATCCATGCAGCTCCTTTAGAGCCTTAGAAAATGAAATTATTTCATGTTCTAGGCTCAAGCATTGTCCTTTCAGTTTCTTAAAACTCTTGGGAAATATTTTTTTCTCAGAAGGAAATGTATTTTTAAGCAATATCTAAACGACTCCCAAACGGAAGTGTTGCACGTGACCACTGTGAAAATCCAAATTTCTTTCTCATGGAGTCGATGGATTAAGAATTGGACTGGAAATGAACAAATACTTAATTATTTTCTCTAAAATTGCATCAGACTGTGTGTCTTCCCATTGGCAAATCTTGCTGGAATAAAGTGAATATGGTTTTAGAGTTACCACTTCTGTCACAGTCCTAATCATGGGGTGCTGGCAGTTTTAGTAAATTCAGATCAAATTTATTACTGATAATTTATTACTGATATTATTTCAGGTGAGGCTGAAGAATGATTTAAAAAATACTGACTGAACCTGGTGAAATTAAGGATATGTTTATTGAAAATCGAAGTCATGCAGTCACTTTGTTTCAGGGGTTATTTTTTACTTAAAAGAAATATTTTGGCACTATGGGCATAATTTTTTTTCTCCCCAAATTCAGTCCTTTTATTCCAATGTAACTACAAATAGACATAAAAAGGGATAAGAACTGCATTTCTGTAAAAGCCAAAACGATTCATTTTTGAATTTTTTTTTTCATTGTGGAACACTGAATTTAATACTTTATTTCAAAATAAACCTTTAGTTTTCATACTGTTCCTATATACATATATATGTCTGTCAATGAAATATTAAAAAATATAAAGAAATAAAGACATTTTTATTCTTTCAGTGAAAAATTTATCCAGAAATTCCTAACAATTGCTTCATTCGTATGAAGAGCTCATGTTTTTAAAATGGAAAATTGGTTTTTTTCTTCAGAAGATATTCAACCAGCTCTTCTAGCAGACGCAAATCCGATGTTTTGAGAAAACAAATATTCTTCTGGAAGGTAAACTGTAATAGTGAGCTCTAGATGTAATTTGAGGCATGTGAGTACTTTGTTGCCCCCAACATTTAAAAACCAAACTGTGCTTTTACCTCCACTTTTTCTGGATGTGGCAAAGTTTCCACACAATTTTCATTTCCTTGTACTGCTGTGAAAATTGTCCTCCTGTAGCTTAATTTATGACAATATTTATAGTGCACGTACTTGCATATCCTACAGAAAATCAATATAATCATGCCTTGAGACTGTATCATAATAGATTTTGTAGATTACTGCCATTTAATATCACAACATTTTTCTTTACTGCTGTCAGACCTTTTTCCCCTCTGTGGTATAGAAAGGGAAAACTAAGAAAGGAAAGAAATGCTAACCAGAAGAGTTGTGGATTTAAGTCAACTTTGGGAAGGAAAAAAATCTGTAAAAGATAGGTGAATTTCAATCACTTGAAATCACCTGACAGGCTGTTGAAATTAATGACTCCATGCAAACATTTCAGGCTGTTAAAATTAATGCTTACATTAAGGAGTGTGAATCTGATGCTTTTTTTAACAACAAAGGTGTTATTTAAAAAGTCAAGGAGGCAAATTCAGCGCCTTTGATTTCAGGAAGAAATTTGCTTCCATCTGAATTTGACATTGCATTTGAATCTGTGGGTAGACTGAAATGTGATTTTTTTTTCTTTTTACTGGGATAAATGGAATTTGTTGGTTGTGTAGCCAATTCCTGATTTTTTAGATGTACTTCCTAATATAATCATATAAACAGTGGACTGTTTCTACAACTGCTTTTTAAGTACAGCCACTGTGTACAGACAGAGACAAAAAGGCAACAAAACATAAATATTCTGCACCCGAGGGGCTGGAACACTAAAACACAGCCTTCTTTTCCTAGTGCCATCTAGGGGGAGACACTTTTAAAAAATTTTTCCCAGCCTTTAAAAGGGCAGGAAAACACCCAGGAGAAGCTGGAGTGCTGCTCTCCTCCCTGCTTGCCAGCCCAGGGATTTGAGGCACCTCCCTGCTCGCTGCGGGCACTCCCTGATGTTTTGATGTTTTGGTGGTTTTGTGATTGCCACCAATTTCCCAGCAGCCAAAACATGAATTTGTCATAACTCTGAGCCCGTGAGAAACTAATTGAAATAAATTGGCCGTGACCACTCAGGGCCAATTGTGGCGCTCAGAAAAAGGGGGGTAATGGAACATCATAATTAGGGGGGCTGCTTCACAGCTCACCTGAAATTTTTGCACAGATTGGGGCTTGCTGGGCTGCTGAAAGTAAGAATTTGCACGCTAACTAGGGATATTTGATCCACCTCGGTGTCAGGCGCTTCCATAAGTTTAAAAATTAAAGAAGTGGGGAGTCTCCGTTGGGTTGCAGTCGGCAGTTTGATCCAGATTTTATTATCAGCAATGGCTCCATAATAAGCAGGAGCTGTCCTCTCAGATTAGCTCTGCCTCAGCAGCTGCCCACTCTGCATCTCCCTCCTCCCCTCCCTGCCTCTTGTTGGAAATGGGAGAGGCCATCTGCAGGTTTGAACTTGCTTTTCAGGCTTGGATTCTGGGATGGGTGAAAAAAAAAAAAAAAGGCGATGTACGTGCTCGTCTTCCTGCAAAATGCTTTCAGACCTGGAAAAAAAATCCTTCTCTGCAAAATGATCTTGCTTTCAGACCTGGAAAAATTCCTCCTGCTGCCCTTTGTTTTCTCCTCTGCACACCCTGCTCTTAAATGGATGGATTGCAGAATGGCAAATGTGGAACCAGGCAGACAAACATGAAATTTAACCTAATGATTGGGCTTCTCTCAGTTGAGGACCAGTGGGATTTATCTCCTCTGTAAATAGCAGAGTGCATTGCAATGATAAAGCTTTTCTGGATACAAACACAATCGTTGAGCAGCTGCACATTCTTGTTTATTTTGCAGGAATTGAACTTGATGTGCTCTTTGATCTCCCTTAAAATTTAGTGCCTTGTGACTACGCTGATGAACGTGAACTGTATAAAATATTTAAATACAGTAATGAAAAGGCATTGCCTTTGTTTTAGCGCCTTCTACAACCCTAATAGATTAATTACCACAATGATTAATCTTTGGTGAACTCTCCTTGGTAGAGTCTGGAGCTTATTAATAATTGTTATGATTGGCCTCTTGTTATGAGTGTTGTGAGCTTGTTACACTGCTCAGAGAGAACACAAAAATCCTGGAAGAGCTCAAGGAGAGACTGACAAAAGCCCCTGCTTCAACAGAAGGGAGATTTTTAAGTTCCTTGAGCTCACCATCCCAGAGTCATCCTGTGGCATGAGAGGACACTTAAGTCATTAAACCAATGAACTTTGTCCAAACTGATTAAAATAATAAATCTGTTGGGGAAAATAAAATTTGGAAAACAAATTTATCCATGAGAAAATGGTTTGAAGCGATATGTGTGCATTCAGTGCATGTTATGATTTGGAATGAAACATAACTTTAGGAATTTTCATGGCAAACAAGGGTGGTGACAGAACAATTGGCTTTAGGTCAGGGGAGAGATCACAAGGATTGATTTCAATTTTTACTTTTTCAATGAGTGCAGTACAAGTGAAAACTGTCTCCTTTGGATCTTGAGGCTGGTGAGGAAAGCAAAGTTGCAAATTTCCAATCTATTTTTTTTATCTTTAAAGCCAGTGTTTATAAAAGGAAAGATAGAATATAAATATGGTGACATGATTTTTTTGGTAGGAAATATATAGTATTTTGCCTTTTATTCAGTACAAAATAATAGATTTTAAAGACTCGAACCCATTTTTTTATGTGAATGGTTGGATCTTTTTAAGGGGAGAAAAAGTAAACTTAATAATAAATTTAGGACAACTAAAAGGCCACATTGGTTTCAGTAAACCACATTTTAGTCTTGGACAGCAAAATGGACAGTCCCAAAAGAAAACCTATAATCAATGGAGTTAATTCAACAGACTAAGCATTGAGTTATAATTTGGAGTGGACAAAAGTGCTCAAAATCTAGACTTATATATTTTAGCTTTTAATATCCAAAGATTTTAAGCCCTAATTTTCTCTCTACTGTTTAAAAATCAGGCCTTGGTCGATGACTTACCAAAATATTTAAGAAATTTGAAAATAGGAGAAAGAAATGGAGATATTTTTTATAATGTTATAAACATTATATATTCTAAATGTTTTCCTATAGATGGAGAGTTCTTCCTGCTGTTCTTACTCAGAAAAATAACATCTCTTAAAAGCTGGCTTGGAGATGCCAAAACAGGAAAACAACGTGGATTTGAGGAAGGAGTAAAAGGTATATTAAATCCTTTTAAAAAAGCCACAAAACACAGTAAATTGCCCTGGAAGTTGATCTATTGCTCATGTATATTATGGCTGTTTAAAGAATGAAAAGTCAGGAGCCCCTTAATTCTCTGTGAAAGCTTTGGGCTTGGCTTGATGCAATTATTGGGATTCTAAAATGTATTTGCTTTCAGGATAGCCCATGCAGGAGGCTGGAGAACCATCAGTCATTTATTACCACACTAATGCTCTGCTCTGACTTTGTTCTTATGGCTTTTGGACCCACTTGGAATGAACTGGAGGCTGATAGAAATCCTGTTCCATTCATTTGGATTTTGTCCTTGTATCCCCTTCTTTATTTTTTTTTTTTAATCAAAAATACATGGCATGGAAAATTGATGCTGTAGTCTCTGAACTAATAGCATATGCTCTGTTTAATTTCCAAATTAGGCAATATTTCTATTTTTTTTTTTTTTTTGTCATATTGCATGTGCTAACGGTGTTTAAGGGTGGGGGTGTATTTGGAAAAGCAAGGCGGGCAAAGCAAATAATGCAGAGTGCCATGCCTGCCTTGCTGAACTCTCCCTGGTTTACTGCATTATTAAATATTGCATAAATTATTCAATGTCCTTTATATCAAACAAATATTTTTTTTGTGAGCGGGATCGTGTGAACAAACGGGTGCTCAGCAAAACCCCCAGACAGAAATTAAATGGTGTTTCTTTTTCGTTCCTTGTAAAGAACCAACACTCTCCTCTTTATTTTATTATTTTTTTTAATATCACTCAAATAGTGGAAGGAAAAAATAGTGACAATGATGTGAACTGCTCACTTTTTGTGTGATATTAAAATACTCCCTTTTTGAGGGAGAATCTGGTAGAGACCATGATATTGAGTGTAAAGGGAAAGGCAAATGCAGCACATGGGCTGGACTGCCCTCAGTGGCAGCTGAGTTCCTCTCACACTGCTGCTTTTGGTGTTTTGGAAGCCACTCAGGAGTGCAGCCTGATGGAATGGCAGCAGAATCTGCTGCAGAGGAGAGGAGGCTTGCTGGGAGAGACAGAGAACACCACACAAAACACGGCCATGGCCATGGATTCAACCACAAGCATCTAAAAGCCAGAGATTACTTTTTTTTTTTTTGAAATGTTGCTTTTTAATCTCTTTGTGAAGGTCACCTCAGGCACCTTCCACATGTGAACAGTCCTGTTATATTCATGAAGATGATGTTCTTGGGGGTGTTATTTGTATGTGTAAAAAAAACCAGCTGGTTCAGGCTCCCCAAAAGATTTCTATTGGGAGGCATATGGAGAATGGGGGTGGAGGGCAGGAAAAAAACCACAGTATGGGAAAAAAAAATTGCTTTTAATGCACAGCCAAGGTGGCTGAGAGGGGGGAAGGGTTTCCTGGTTTGTTTTGCTTTTTTTTTAAACAAAGGGGAAGGTTCCCTGTACGAGCACTTGCTCTGAGTGTTGCGTGGTCAGATTAGCCATGCTGCTCTGAGCAGTTTAAGGAGGTCTGGGAACTCAGAATTACCTTCCTCTCCCTCCCCACCCACAGCAGCAGCCAGGAGCTGAACTAAATAGCAGAGAAGTGTGGACCCAGGCAGGAAAAAAGGCCCCTAATTGTAGAATGAGGAGTTGGGAATGCAGTGCTGAGGTTTGTGCATCTTTCCCTTTCCAATAACTGGAAACTGGGTTGGGGAAGGAGGGGTCAGGGAGAAGGGAACTCCAGGCTTCATTCCTTGATTTTGTTCTTCAGCTTCTCACAAATAAAGGGATCAGTGGAGGGAATTCCTGATCTGTGCAGAGCTGGGATGGACGCAAGGATTTATTGAGTCTCTTTCTGTTGCTTACATTTTCTTTGGCTTTACAAAGGGCAAACCTCTGACTGGTGGAAAGCAGTTTACAGCCTCACTGCTCGCTGCAGAGCCAATCTGATTTTTATTTGAATTTATTTTTTTGGGCAAGGGGGGATTTGCTTTGAGCACATCCCTGTTTCTGTGTGCATGTATCCATTTTGCTCTGGTTTTTCCTTGGATTCAGTTTGTTTTCAGTCTGTGAAAACACGTGTGGTGGGTTCTGTCACTTGGCCTCAGCCTGCCCTGCACTGCACGCGATATTTTGGAAATCTTGGGTAGCAACATCTATTCCAGTGGTGCCCAAAGGTGAAAATGAAGTGGCATTGACACATCAGAGGCTGCTCCAGCATCCACAGTTTTTCCAATTGCATCTTAGAAAAATAAATACTCGAGTGGCATGCACTATTTGATTTCTGAGCAAGGGGCTGGCTGGAGTTGCTGTTATCAACAGAGTCAGGCTGTACAAAGGAAAGTGTTTATAATTATTTACTCTGCTGCAGCAACATCCACAGGCTGTGAGCAGGAAGGGGCACCCTCTCTGCTTCGTGTCGTGTAAACAGAGGAAATCATACTTCTGGCTACTGGGAAGTTTAGAGCCTTAAATCCTGGGGTTTTTTTTTTCTTTAATCCTAAATCTAAGCAATAATCAGTCTTTTCTCCAGCAGAGGATGATTTTTGTTTTCATGGAAACTTAAATAGTTGCGTTGCATCAGCCAGTTAAATTTTAACGTATTGGATCCCTCTTGGCGTGGTATGAGATAAAATGTGGGACAACATGAAAGGGTGCAAAATGAAGGGATCAGGGGCAGGATTTTAAAACATCATGAAAAGATGCTGCTTAGGAACTTAATGATGTTTCATTTTCATGGGCATTGTTCAACACATAAAAATTAAATAATTTGTGTTAAATTGTTAACTGGACATTGTAGGATCTCCTCTGTGCGAAATGTACTCAGAGAATTATTTTATTTGTTTGTTTATTTATTTCACTGCTCTGAAATCACCCTTGCTCTGGTCCTAAGCTTCCCTCTGTTCCTGGTGGTCTCCAGTAGAACCTTATTTATTTCTAAGACAAAGACAACCATATTTAAAGCTACATATAGGAGCAGAATTTTTTGTTTTATTTTATTTTAAATTTAGAAGTTTACTTTTTCCAGACAATTGACACTGTAAAAAAATTGTAATTAATTTTTTTTCAGCTATAAGAAACATGAAAGTTTTTTTCCTTTATGGATTACCAACCACAGTTGCTTTATAATTTTCTCATAGATAATAATTATTTCAAAGAATACACTGGTTTAGGACTATATTTTAAAATATCTATTATAAAAAAATGGTGTCTAGTATTTATTTTTATTGAGAAATGTTGCAGAAATGGTTTCTTTTTATCTTAAATCTCACTGGGCACACTTTTCATCTTGAAGTCCAACTACAAGTTTCCTTTTTAAATACACTATTTTCAACTTCCATATTAACAATTAATATTTCTTTTTTTTTTTTTGTATACTTGTTTCTTTTATTTGTATCTTGAATTTGTGCATTTGCTATTGTTGAGAGTGTGAACATCCAGTGCCTGATTGTTTTCCCTGTGTTTAATCCCAAATGAAATCCTATCTCACATGGGGGGTTTTGTGTTATACAAAAAGAAGGAAAAGGAGAACTCCTAAAATTATAAACTATTGATACTGAATCTGATTCTCCAAATATTGTTTGGTTTGGGTAGTGACATGAAAATGGGAAAATGCATTAGAAATTAATTGGTTTTTATCATACAGCGCATTTATTTTAATAGTCTTTACTCTTCCTTGCTGCTGTTTATTATTTCATACATAACCTCTATTTTATCATTTTCTGCCATGCTTTCCTTTATAGAAATTCAGTATATTTTAGATTTGTCCCGAAGACCAAGGGGGAATAAGAAATGATCTTCAGGAATTTGTTATAATTACATTATATCCACATGAGCACCAAAAGAATTTAGCATGATTAATGCTATTATAAGACATAGAAGGGTCAGGAACAATAGTTTGCTCCTGTTCTAAAAAGAATCAAACACTTGCACAGGAAGAAATTCAAGAATGCAAACTAAATTTATATGTATGTAAGTAGTTGAGAAAATAGAAATAATAGCTGTTTTATTAATTACTTATGAGAAACTTAATGGAAAATGCTGACAATGTGATTTAGTTTTATTGTGGATGAAAGCTGACAAGTGGAATAAACTTGTAGAGAATTATTGAGAACATTTTCTTCTCCATTTTTAATGTTAAATGAAGTGACTCAACTTCAATTTTTTACTTATCACTCCACAATAAAATAATGCAGCTTGTGTTTCAAATAATATCTTTTTTTGGTAATCCTCTGGATTTATCCTGGCTCTGGGAAGGTGGAATGGAATCCATTGCTACCCATTTTTAAAACCTTTGAAGGGATGATTAAAACTAAAACAAAATCTTGTGGTAGAAAACCCCCAAACAGCAGCAATCTCACAAAAATTATGTGCAGCAAAGCCAAGCTGTGACGTAAACTTCAGCAGGGTTTAGGACAATGTGAACAAAGTTGCAATTTTTCTTGTGAAATTCCGATTTTAGCCCTAATTTTCACCCCTCTGAGAGGCTGCCAAGGTCAAAGCTGTGTTAAGCACTAGCCTGTGTATGCTCTTGATGAGTTAGCCCTGATTAGGAGCAGCACATCAGGATAATTTATTTTAGTAGGATTTGGAGTTTGTCCCCGGTGCATTTTTTCTGCAGCTTTGTGTGCAAATGTTTAAGGAGAATAAATGTTATTCTGTGATGTTGAGGAGTTAAATATCTTGTGTTGCTTTGGTTGTCCATAATCCATGGACTCTAATTATCATCAGGATTTTGTTTGCTTGTGGGTTTTATATTTTTAACAGATAAAATGTTTAAATAGGTATTTATTTGTTGGCAGTTATCACATTGAAGAAGGTTCATTCTTTCTTTCCCTGGTTAGGGGGGCAGGTAGAGGAGGAGTGAATTACATTATATTTAACTATTCACTTAAGTGTGATTTCATCTAATTGCTGGGGTGATTAGTATACCTGGCTTTTATAACACCATAAATGAAATATTGTGACTGAGAGTGTATTTTTAACTCTGGTTTATTCACTTCAGTAACAATTAAAGGCTGAGTTCTTTGTACCTCATTTAGCTTTACTGCTAGCTAAGGAACTGAGGGGAATTTGCTTTGTAGTGAAAAATAGCTGTGATTATTTCCTTGTGTGATGGGAAATCTCTTTACAAGACATTTTTAGGTAATGATTGCCAAACCACTGTGAAAATCACAAATTGAATTTTGCTATCACTGTGATTAAGCATAACCTTGTTTTATGTTTTATGCTGGTATTTCTTTTTCTCTCTGTACATTCTTGGTGCTGTTTGCTGATGATATTTGTTTCCCCCCTATTGTCTAACAGCTCTTGCATTTACACTTTCAGTTTTCTCCACCACAATATATAATGTTAAAAACTCCTTCCTTTTTAAAAGTTAAGTTTAAGTGGCTGGCATGGATGTGGCAGGGTCGGGGGTGATGGGAGGGATTGGACCTGGGATTCCAGCAGGGGATGAGGAGAAGAGAAAGGAATCTGGGACACCCTTTTGGAGCTTGGAGAGCACTCAGTCATGTTTTTAACCTGCTCCCTTGAGAAATCCAGCAGGACAAAGTCATCTTTTGGTACTCATTGCTTAGCAAATCATATGCATTTACAGGGGTATTTCTGCTTCTGCTGGTGGAAACCAGGCTGAATTTGGAAATAATCAAAATCTCTTGAGGAAAAAGATGAATGAATTGTAAATTTGTGAAGTGAAATTAATTCCTATGTTAAATAGGAAATTGTTGAGGTTTTTGGTGGGATTTGGTATGTTTTATTTAAGTCCAATTCCATTCTTTAGGACACAGTGTAAAGCAGAACAAGTCTGATTCCCGTAGGTTCTTGGTGATACAGAAATATGTGGAAAGAGAGAGAGAATTCCTCTGTTTAGCATCCTGAACATTATTTTACAATGTCAGGTGCTCCAAGAGGCTGTGCAGGGAGATTGCTGTTGGAATGGTGCAGGACAGTGCTGCTTTTCCTACATTTGAAACTTTTTTTTGAGCCCGGTGTGCTGAACTCTGAATGATCATGTGAGTTTGGTAAACACTGCTGTCTGCATTTTGCAGAATTCATCTCCTTCTGACAACATCCTTGGGTTTTGTGTTTAAGTGAAGAATTTATTGCTTCACAAGTTTTGTTACCTGGCTGTAACAATAATTTAGTAGGTGCAATATATGCATTAAATGAGTTTTTTCTGGCAGTTTGAAAAACATTGGTTTAATGATTATTTCCTCCTTTCTGCCTCTGAAATGCTGTCACAAAGGTGCTGGGTGCAAGCAGAGATGAGCTTGTACCTGATGGTCTTTGCAAGTCAACTGCTCATCAGATAAATGTGAAAAAGCGACAGTTTCGTTACGACCACAAATTATCCATCAACTTTGCTTAGTTGTCCTTTACCCTTTAATTTGTTTTAAATTTCTGCTTGTAGGAAAGGAATTCAAAGCTGTTGGAGGCTGGGGACGAGGGGTTTGCTGTCTGTTCCTGCACACCTCCAATTTGGATAATGCATTTACCTACTGCTGCTGCGTGCCTGAGGCTCCTGCATATTTAAAGGCTGGGTATTCAGGGATTATCTGTCGTGCTTCTCCTTTCTGCCTTGATCACGCAAGCAGAACCAGAGGACAAGGCTGGGGCTCTCCTCCCCTTGTGGTTTTTTTTTTTTTTCTTTCTTTCACCAAAGATTCCCTCTTGTCACATGCTCGGGAGGAGGAGAAGTTAGCAGGCTGAGTGTGCAATTTTACGAATCAGGTGTCTGTGGAATATTTGCTTTTTAACACGCACAAGGAGTTGGGCTTAAAGACACAATGTTCCTTTTCACTCCAGGAAATTGTAAAAGCAGGCACATGAAAGTCAGAATAGTGTTGAGAACCATTTCCAGGAGCAGGCAAAGAAAAAAAATTAAAACTAGAATCAACATTCAAGCAAAAACCACAATTGCCGAGTGACTTATGAGGCATCAGTTGATTAAAATTTCGTGTTTCTACTTGACAAATTTGAAAATTCCATTTATTTTCCTAGGAAAGCTGGGAAAAATGACAGTGACATAGAGTGGTATGAGGCATCACTTAATTAGCTCTTCATTGTACATTTGTTGCTCTGCTCCTTAAATTGCATTTCTAATAACATTCAAACTGTAATATAATTAATTAAAAACATGCTGCACCTATTTTGTTTCATAACCTTGGTAGCTCGCCTCTCCTTCCCCCAGAGAACAGGAGCAGCTTTAGTGGTAGAATAAGAGAATAAGGGATCAGCTGGATGTGTCAGGAAACAGGAATATTCTGCTACACATCTTAATTAAACCTCAAGTTGGATAAAAAAGAGATTCCCCCTTCTGATGGCTCTCTGACCCTTGTTTTCACTTTAGCTAAACCTAATTTTCTTTTTCAAATGGAAGGAACTGAATTAAAAGCAAAAAAGTGTCTTTGGTATCTTTTTTCTCCCCAGTGTGAAATCCTTAATCCCATTTTAAATACCAGCAGCATTAATGGCAGTTAATAGCAATTACTGCACGTGTACTTTGATACAGGAAAAAACCCAGGTATTTAGGGATTGGTATCACACTCATGGTGTTCTGTGGTGTAAATTATTTGCAGATGAGGTTAATTGAGCCATCCCAGTCCACAGCTTTAATTCTGACATGAAGGTCACAAATTGAATCATGAACCTGTGCAGCAATAATCAGCACATCCCCCTTAAAGGGTATCCCTGATGAAACTCAGTGTGAATTAAACAGTTGCATTTCTCAAAGCCTGCTCTGAATTAACATCCCCACCACGGTGTAGTTTGTAGTGTTAAAAATACTGTTTTAGTAGAAATATATACATATTTTCATATATTAATGGGTATTCTAATTTATAGGAAATTCTTTTTTAGTGTTTCATTTTAGAAAAAAAATTGTTGGATTATTATAGAATTTTCTGAGATGTAATTGCTAATTTCAAAATGATACAAAAAACTAAGTTTAAAGAATTAAAAGAGGATCTTTTGCTTAGTTTTCCTTTACTAAAAAAAAAAAAAGTTGTAATAATTGCAGCAAGTGATCTGTGAAGCAATGGAAGTAAGTGAAGCCAATTTTGATAGTTTCCCATATGAAACTGGTTTGAATGACACTCTCCCAGCATTGCATCCACCATGAAAATTTGAACAATGTGCTTGTGGCTTTGGAAGAATGAGAAATTTATGTCCTACAATTCAAAATAGGAAACAAAAGAAGTGGAGAGTAATGGAAGCAATTCATAGCTCTGTCTAAATATGTTTCACTTCAGAAATACTTTGTGAGTCCCTCACAATATTCAAGCTGTGTGGCAAGATCTAATTTGAACTATAAAATATTTGGAGTTTCTGAGATTTGAGAGGTAAAAATACATCTCCTGACTCAAATTCTCATTTTATTGAATTATGGTGAATAGAATACAAGAAGTAGAGGTTAAATCTCATTTCACGTGAACAGCGAGAAGACCCAATACAAAGAAACATGAATTTGTGATCTTTTAATATGTGTATTACTTAAAAAACATTTTGTAAGGGCTGTGACAGCCACACAAGCATTGTGATTTAAAGAAATGAGGTTTATAGACAACACTTAAACTCTGAATATAGTTCACCTATAAAAGTAATAGGAAGTGTTACTCTCTAGCCCAGCAAACATCTTTGGAGGAAAGTGTGTTTTTAATCTTGTTTTACCTGAGGAAAATCCCAAATCCTTGAATCTGCAAGAAGAAGACACTGAGTATTTTACCCCATTGTGGCTTTTTTTCAGTGCAAGGTTAGAGAAATAAAGAGCAATGGATGACACTTTTAATTATAAAAGCATGAAGGTGTGGTTCTGCAGCACAAAGGACATTGGCTAATCACTTATTCTGCATTTAAATATGGGTTTAAATGAGATTAGCAATCCAGACTGTGCAAGGGATTTCCAAGTCCAGAGGTCAGAAAACACGCTGATGAGATAATAGGAGTATTCACAAAAGCTTGTCTGCGTTAGAAATTCACTTCTCCTCAAAGAAATCCTCCCACCAAAACACTTTTGGCCATGTGGTTCTGACCTGTAATGCCCAAATTTTATCAGGGTACTGGTAATTTGGAAATAATCCAAATCTCTTGAGGAAAAATATGAATAAATGGTAAATCTGCAAAGTGATTTAAATAGGAAATTGTTGAGATTTTTGGTGGTGCTGGGTATATTTTATTTAAGTCGAATTCCATTCTTTAGGACAGAGTGTAAAGCAGAACAAGTCTGATTCCTGTAGAGTCTTGGTGATACAGAAATATATGGAGGAAGAGGGAGTTCATCTATTTAACATACTGAACATTATTGTACAATATTTTTCTGGTTAGAGATGTTGTGGTTAAAAATCAGAGCAAACAAGAGATCTGACAGAGCAACATCTCACATTCAGGATGGACACAGAAGGATAAATTCAGAATGGTAGCTCTGGGAGGAAGAGTAATTACACCAAGAAATGCTTAATTGTTGCTGACCAGATGTTATCACACGTAACGCAAAAATTATGTTGATGGCTTTGGTTTCCTCCAGGACAAGGAGCAGAGCTTGTCACACTCCTGGGCAATTCTGTGGGTGAATCCATGGGATCTCCAAGGGGTTTTGTGGGAAGAGTCTCCCAGCTGGGAGTTTTGGGAGGATATAAAGACAATGCAAACTGAGATATTTCCCAAAGCAAACCTCCCTTCCCCCCAGCTTTGCCTTGGGAATGAGATGTCATTCATAGCTGAGTCTGCACCAATTGTGCTTTTATGAGCAATTAAATAATTAACAATGTTGACATCTAAATTATATTTGCTTGGCATCTGAGTTAACCCCTTACGGAGACCTCGGGGGAAATTCCACTTCTCAGAGCCAATCCTTCAGACCTGGGCAGACGTTTCTGCTGCACTTGTGTGGTTTCACATCCCTGTTTGCTTTCCTGCTGGTACACCTGGAGATTTGAGGGTTGATTCTGCAAAGAATTTGGCACTTTGATGCAATCCAGTGAGATGCTTTCATATCAAAGTCAATGACACCGTTTTTTGCACTTGAAGGGAAATGTGTCCTTAAGCAAAATCCTGACTGGATCAGCGTCCTCTCTGGCTTTTTGCTTCTTTCTTCCTGAGTAAAATCAAATTAGATTTTCCACAAGAGTCAGTGCCTATTTGAGAAATGTACTTGAGCTCTTTGCTTGGCTCTGGTTAATACCAGAAAGTTTTGGGCTTGTGGGGGTTTTGTTTGCTTGTTTGTGGTGGATTTAAATTTTTTGTGCTCTTTTTTGACCAGAAAAATGGACGTTTGATTTATTTAATATACAGCAAGCACAGCATCTCTCTGTATTTCAATGGGCTCTCATTCACTCAGATTTTGTAATACCAAAAGCCTCAGAGCTCAGGAATCAAGTGATGGTCATGTATCAGCTCACTTGCTTTTTACATCTCCTTAACTGATGGAAGTAATGTCACCTCTGTTGTTTCAAGGCATCTTCAACACTAAAAATAATGTTGTGATCAAATCAAATCATAGCTTGTCCCCCCGAAAGAGCTTAAAGAAGAGAAATCCTCCCCTCAGCTTTTCCTCTGCATTTATCTCAGTAGTGCAGGCTCTAATCAGGAAATAAACTCAGATCCAATTAGCTTTATCACTTAATTAGAGATGTATTCTTGGATTTATACTTGACTGACCTCGCTGCCATTGAAATGAAATTATTTAACTTCTGGAAAAAAAAAATCTATGCAAATTCACACCTCTCCATTCATGAAATTGTTCTGTTTGATGCCAGGCAACAAATTACTTACTTGACTGCAGAAATACCAATATTATAACCATGCTTGGGTAGAGGCTGCTTTAGTCAGCTCCAGGCATTCAGCTCCTCATTCTCTGCCTGTTTTCCTGCCTCTCAAATCCAGATCTGTGGACATTTCCTCTCTTCCCTCAAATTCTGAAAAATAGAAAGCACTCAGATCAAAATAATTTGAGAAAGTACAGGTGAAACCACAAGAACCTTTGGAGAGCCTTGATACTTTTTAGAAAGAGTGAAATAATGGAGTTTGTTTGGGTGTTATGGTTATTTTTCCCCTGTTTGTTTTTTTTTTCCTTTTTCCTTGTGGTTCTCAAAATATTTTAAAGAATAACTGGATTTTCAGCTGTTAGGCTCAGTTTGTTTCTTAAGCTAATGCTGCTTATTACAGAGCCCAAACTCTAACTTTGTGTTCTGATCCAGCTTCCCAAGAGATGCTTTTTTTAGACATATGTCCTAGGGAAACAAAGTTTGATTAGTTGTTTTCTCAGCCCCATCCTCTCTCTCTCTTCTCCCCACCCAAAGTACTTTGAAATTCATTCCCCTGCTTTAAATTATCTTGAGAATGAAACTGAAGTCTCAAAGATTATCAAAAGTTCAGTAAGTTTACTATTATCCAAGGATAAGAGAAAATACCTCAAATTATGCTTCAGTAGAGGAATGGACTGAACAGAGTGCACAGGTGCTCTGAGTGTTTTATTTGCCATCGCCAGTGAGAGAAAGAGGACAAGAAAAGTACAAAAAACTTCAGAAAAAACAACTTTGTGACTTGGGGAATTAAACAGCCATGCTCCAATCCCAAACATTTTGTTCTCAGAATGACTGTAATCAATGTGGAACAGCTCCTCAGGCTGTGATGGGCTCCCTCCAGGAGATTTCAGGATTTTGGAGTTTGTTCCTTTGCTTTCATGTCTCGTGCTTGATGTGGAACCCGTTCTGTCTGCTAGTGGGTGGGGAAAATCAACTTGCACACAAGAGTGAGGGTGATCCCTCCAGGACAGGCAGCAAAAAATTTGCATTTTAGGGGGGAAAATACTGAGTTTTTCCATTTATAAAGATGTTTCATTGACTTCAGTCCACCAGCAGGAGATAACAGCTTACAACCCTATGTTCCCTCTTCTTCATTTAATTCCATAATTTAAATTTTGGGCTTTTATTTTCTTCCAGAATTTTTCATTCTTGCTAATTTCTCTATCAATTTCTTCCTTCATTTTTTGTGCAGGACTTTATGGTACTGGGGTTTAGACTGTGTACTCACATATTATTTCTCCAAGCATTGGTAGAAGCCTTATAGGGAATGTGTTATTTGTGTGTTGATTGGATTTCTGGGCTGTCCTTTTTTGTGTTTTGATTTGCTTATTTTTGTTTTTTTTTTTTCCTCAGGCAGTAAAAAGTTTGTTCAAAATTTGTTGAGCTCAAATTTTTTAAAAATCCATCTGTATAGTCATCACCTCTCCCAGGTGTGATGTTATGTTTTAGTTTTATTGTGAGGTGTTTGCTAAAAGCTTTGTGTGTGTGTGTCCCTCATTATTTTGGGAGGCAGAGCAAAGGAATAAGAAAAGAAAGCTGTGCACAATTCATCACTCAGAAACTGCTTTTGGAGGTTTGCATTCATAATTATCCTGGAATCATGGATGTACTCCAGGGTAGATTAGCATCTGCTCGTGAGAGTTTAGGAGAATTAACCTTGTCATGATTGATTACAGAGCAGTCTCTCAAATTCAGTCACATTTGACCACCAGTTTTTCTGTTTGTTGTCGGAGCTGGGATTTTCAAGCTTGGATTGAGCTCCAGCAATGCCTGGCTGTTAATCCAGGCTGTCCTGCTGCCCGGGCTTGACCTCTTGCTCCTTCCCATTGTCCTGCTTCCCTCCTCCCTGGCACAGCAGTGACACTGCTTACCTTTCCTGACATGTGCTGCTGTGGCCAATTAAGATTTGTAACCTCTCTGAAATATTTCCCTGACAGGATCTGGGGAAGCAGAGCTGCTGTTTTTTCCAGCCTTACATGTACAAACTCTGCTGTTTAAAAACCAGGATCTTATAGCCAGTATTTATCTGAGTATTTATTTCATCTTTTAGACTGGTCCAAACAGCTCAGATCCTTGCTTTCAATATTCTGACTGGGTGTTATGTTAGGCTTTGGGTGCTGCTAAGAAGGTAGCCTCAAATGCCGTTTATTTTGCTGGATTCAGTGGGAGAAAAGCTGTGGTACTACATCCTCTGTGTATTTTAAAGGAATATATTGCACAGCAAAAAAACAAGTGGTTTTCCCAGTTAAATTTAGGGCCAATGAGCACAGTGCTGTGTCAGCTTGTGATGTGCTGCTGATCCATCCTCCTTTTGCATTTTGTTACAAATACTTGAACAATTTCAGCTCTTTCAGCATTAGAACAGACCCATCCTTCCCCATTAATTTAAGTGGTACCCTGATTATTACATGTTCATTCATCATTCAGGACTGCAAAGTATTTCTCTGTTTTGTCTTCCAGGTGTTGTAGCCAACCCTCAGAAGGTGCTGTCCTCGATGCTGTGAAAATGGGAGCAAACTTTTCAATTTTGTTATTTTTGGTGCTTGAGGGGAAGGTGTTGAACCCAAATTCAGTGCAAGGTAGGTGTGACAGGAGAGAGGGAGAGAACAGCAAGCTGGGGTGAATAATTCACTGAGCAATTAGGAGAATCTGAGGGCTGAAAGATGAGTCCACACCGTGAGCTGTTTTCCTTAGGCTGGGAGAGAAGCACCTGTGAGCCCTGGTGCTTTTCCTGACCAGGTCATGTTTGTGCTGCTGCTGCACCATCCAGCTTGCAGTTATTTAATCCAGTCTGGAGAAAGGAAGTGAAATGTTTTAGCTGGTTTCCTAAGGAAATGAGGCTTTAGCAGTCACTCCACATGCCAAGTCTGACAGAGTTTTGTGGCAGTCAGCATCTGGGACCAGAAGAGAGACTCAGTTCATGTTGATGCTAGGCAGAAGCAAGGCAGTGGTCATCAGGATGCACAGAGCTGGACTGGTCACAACATGAACTGTTCCTTGCCAAGGGAGTCAACAAGCCCAAAATTTGATGCAGTAGTGGAAAGAAAGCTGAGTGTTAAAGAGGAAAAAATAATAGGGAAGGAGCTGAGATTATGACAATCACAGAAAGAATGAGATGAGGCAGAAAACCATAGGGTTAAGCTAGGAGATATAGGAAAGGTGTAAAGGTATTTTGGTGGGGGTGGCAGAAGACCTGAGGAAACAGAACTCCATAGGAAAAGAATTTTCTACAGCTCCATAATCTGCAAAAATGTGCTTCTAAATCCTGAGACAGCGTGAAAGAACAGGAGAATCAATATCAGCAGATTATGTTCCTGCATTTATAGGGGCATTGAGAAGAAAAAAATATTTTCTTGGTGATGCCAAGGTCAGTTACTTGTAGGACCACAGGTTCAAGATGCTTGAGGTCAGTTTGCAAGTTTCTGTGGCATCTGATTCAAACAACTCCTCCATAACTGGAAAACTTCATCATCTGCAATTTTAGATTGGTCCATTTTATTTGTGAACTTGATCTCTCTTCTCCCAAGCACCATCTGCTGCAGCACCAGCCTGATGTACACATCGCTGCATTTCAGAGAGATGAGGAATTTGGCATGAGGCAGTGAGAGGAGATTGAGAAAAGAATGCAGGAATGCATAGGGGATCATGTACAAGTAATGTGTGATGAAATAACACTGCCCTGGCAAATAGAGATGGCTTAAAGGAGTGAGAAGTCAGAGCTTCAAACAGCAGAAATGGTCTATGTGAGACTGGTGAAGGAGAGATGAGGGTTTCTTGGATGGAAAGGGAATTCTGGCAGCAAAGGCAGGCTTGAGTGGGTAATTGAAATGCACTGCTGAGCACACAGAGCCAGCCAGGGGATGAGGCTGAGCTCTCTGTTGTTCTGTTTTCTTGTGAGGTGACAGAAACAAATCTATTGAAGTCAAAGAACACGTTTAAGTGCCTTTTGAATATTTTTCTGTTAATGACTCTCCTGGCAGTCCTTCAAAATCCATAAGCTTGTTGATTTAAAGAGCTTTTTTATTAACACACTCTCCTTAATCACTTTCTGTTGTTCTCCTCTGTAAGAGAAGTGGGGAAAGGCAAAAAGGTATGAATAAGAACCCTCTTGGTCTTTCTAAGGGGAAGAGGTTTTGCCATCTGTGCAGGTGATAGATTAATTTGAAATATGATCTCTCAGCTCTATGGCAATGCTGAGCACCTTGGTAGGACCTGACCATTTTACATATTCCTACTGTTACAGAAAAGTAATTATTTATTTCACCTTCACGTGTTTGAAACTACAGCTTAAGCAGCTCACCATAGAAACAGGAAAGTCTTTTAAAAAGGGATGTATCGTTGAATAAAAAAAAATTAATAAACTGGAGCTGAAGTCCATGTGCAACCTATTAAATTATCCACGATTTAGACTGTGTTCTCAGGTTTTACACACCAAAATGTCTAACCTTAGACATGCAACGTAATCAGCAGGTCCCCAAACGTGTAATAATGTTCTTCATAGGGTTCTTCTTCTTGTTTGCACAGCTGCCAGATGGTGTGTGCCATATCCCATTTCACCACATTATTATTATTATTTCTGTCTCAGGGACATTTCACACTCAGAGCTCGTCTCTGAGTTTGATCCATGAATTAACAAAGGCTCCATCTCTGCAAAGTCCCAGCCTGGGCAAGGACTTTGGCTGTGGAAAGTGTAAGTTTTTTGGGGCAGGTGGGCTTAATGCCTGTCCTTAAACCTCCCAATAGGCTTAGCCCTGAGCTTACCTTCCTCGTCCTTGTGCACGTCCTAACAAACCTCTTCTAATCAAGTTTCTTCTTTTCTCAGGAGAAGTCCACCCTGCCAGAATCTGTTATGGAATCACAGGATAGCTTGGGTTGGAAGGGACTTTTGAGGGTGGAACCATCCCCTCACCCCCCATTGCAGTGAACACCTTGAACCAGCTCAGGTTGCTCAGAGCCCCATCCAACAACAGCAATTTTAAACTTGATCTTGATGTTTCCAGCTCTTAAAACTCTCCATTTCCTTCCTCACCTCTGAATTCCTGAATGACCTCCCTGTGTGTGCTGTCTGTAACTCCTGCCCTTCAGGTTCCCCTTATATTCTCTCCAAACCATCCTTTCCTACATGATTCCCTGGAATTTTCCTGCCTGCCACCCCTGCAGGTTTCCTCAGTGCAGGTTTTAGGGTGTCACCTTCATCTTGGCTCCATCGATCCTCCACCCTTTCCTGCTGAAAATCACCTCTCACGTGGCTTGGATGCCAGCTTTGACTACACAAAAATGGTCTCCAGACCTTGTTCCCAGAATCCTAAATCCAAGCAGTCTCATCTTCCCATCTTTTCCTTGCTCTTGATTGCAGCTACTGCACTTGGCTTGCTTGCAGTGCTAAAACAATCCTGCATCACATTGGTTGCATTAACTCCCTTTCTTCTTGGTGTCACTGCTTCTCCTTTCTTAAAGATTTCAGCTTGCAGCATATGGGTGTTCTCTAAAATAAGTCATTTTCCATAGCCTACATTTGTGGGGATATCCATAGCAGTAAATGTGCACTGAACCAGAGGAAAAATCCATGAGGAGTTAAATGTACAACCCAAATTTCCCAGGAACAGGGAGAGAATGAATGAATGGTGGGGAAATCAGAGTATGGATGTTGTTGCCTTCTACTCTTGTCTGTGCTGTAGCTGCTCTTTATGATCTTAGGGAATTCATTTTCCACCTCTGTGCGTGGTTTTTATTCCTGCACTGCGAGTTGCTTCCACAGCCCAGTTCTAAACATAACAGAACACCCCAAAAGAAGGAATGAGCAGTGTTTACAGCTTTCCAGAGCTGATTTTCTCAGCCTCTCCCTGGTGTGCCTGTCTGTGCGTGTCTGTGTGTGTGTTTGCTTTCACAGTCAAAAGCATTCTTGGCAAATGTAATCTCCAAGTGAAGAGAATGCTCCAGCTGTTTATCTATTGTGCCTTTTGGCACCAGGGAGCCAAAAGTTGGACTCAACAATAAAGCAATCAGTTGCACAGAATTTGGCCAGCTCTAATGGGAAAGGGAGGCAGCAGCTATTTTAAAACATCCAGTCTGTAGATTAAAAAAAAAAAAAGTTTTGTAATGTACATATCTTAATTTTTTGCATGAGCAGGGTTTGTCCAACAGCTGAAGAAAACAACTCCTTGAGAGAGTTAGAAAGTAACTAATAAAGATACGTTGGCCTAACAAGCCTTTTTTTTTTTCCTAGTAAATAATGATAAAAAAGGCAAAAAGGGGATTTGTTATTGTCATGGGCTGAGGCTCATCTGATTTCACCCATCATCAATTTCTTGTACAGAAATGCTTGTCACAGCCAGTGTCGAGCTGAGAGCATCTCCCTTCATCTGCTTGTTGTCATCAGATTTCAATAATTCTCCTCTGCATCCCCTGGGACTAAAGGGCACCTGATTCCTTGCACCTTAAGTGGTAATTCTTTTAACAGCTCGTACGCTGACAGCGAAATGGGACCAATATTTAATGTACATACAGATGTAATGTTAAAGTTTAGGCTCATTTTTCATCTGGTGCCGGTTTTGTTCTCTTCAAAGTCATTCCAGTAACTCTCACAGGACTGGTCTTTAGCTTCGCATGTTGCATCCTCTTTTCTGTTTATACAAGTGACAGGATTGTACTGCCTAAGCCTCTTGATATAAAGTAGAATTTAATAATCATAACTGTTGACTTTCCCTCCTTCCCAGTTTTTTCCATAAATTCTTATCCACAATTTTCTAGATAAATGGGACAAATTATTTAAACATAGTGCCATAATCTGGTCCAGAATTATAGACCTCCAAAAGGGCTAAAATTTAAGTTTTTGGGACAATAAGTGGTTCTGCACCAGTACAGAAACTTCTCCTGGCAGCTGCTTTATGAGCAGATGTGTGTGAGTTCAGTTTCGGGCACTTTTATAGTTGTAACCATCCTGGGCAAGGCTGGGGGACAACTGAATGTGTACAATAGAAAGTAGCATTAAATAGTGAAAAAAAACCCAACAAAACCTGAAAGAAGCAGGGATGAAAATAAAAGCTTTTCAATTTCCTTTATTTATTCCTTGCTCTCTTGTTAATGCCAAATCTTCTCATGAAATTACCACTGCAGCTGTTCAAATTGCCAAGTGTTAACGAGAATTTGCAGTCAGGTGGGGACTCAAGGAGGCAGTTTTAGATTTAGAACTGAGGTTTAGCTGGAAGATAAGTTTGAAAGATCAATTTCTTCCCACTATCTCCTTGCTAATTTTGAATTTTGGATCATAGAGTCACATTTAGACTGATGTCGTGGTCGTAGGTGAAAAAGGGGATGGTTCTGTGAAGAGAAGCCAGGGTCTGCCCTGTGCCAGATTTGGAAACCAAATAAGTAAATACGTGAAAAATTACTGAGTTACTCAGGTCTGCTGTGCTGTGAATTGAAACAAAATAAAACTTGACCCCTGGATTGTGCCAAAAAACCCCCACAAATTAAAAGCACAAATTATCCCCAAGTGCTGTTTAGGCTTAGCCTGTACAGCATCAGCACTGAAATGCACGGTCAGAACAGGCACAGATTGATTCATTTTATGTTTTATTTTCCCCCAGTCAATGAGGTTTGTGTTCATTAAAGAAACATTATGATGGCTTTTAGCTATTTTGCTGCAAGTCCCTTTATTCTGGGTAAGGATCCAAGAACAGAGGTTTTTGAAGGTAATTCCAGAAGAGAGGAATTAAAGGAGTTATTTATTGATGGAGGTTTAAAAGGAATATCTGCCTGAGCCCTGTTCAAGACAAAATTCATTGGCATAAGGGGGGTTATGGATGATTTTTGTATCACCAAAGAACTTGGAGCTCTGAATGGACCCTTGCAAAGAGTGAGTGCAGGGTCACCTCCCTGGCTGGTTTTCCCTTACCTGAAGTTGAATTATAATCTCAATTTCAGTGTTTGTAGCTGTAGCTCTCTAGAAACAGGAACAGAACTTGGAATTACTGCTTTGTTCCCGTACATTCTCCAGTTAATGTTTGTTTCTCTTAGAAAAATGCTCTGTCAATGAATCAAGGTGCTCTACTGGAATGCAGAACTCACAGCAGAAAACGTCTGCTTTCACTCTCTAGTGCCTTATTTTTAAACTGATTGACTTTTTTTCATACCATATTTAACACTAGTGCAAACCTTAGGAGTATCATGATAATTTTTTTAATTACGTGAAAATTTCAAATTATTACTTATCACTAAAATAAAAATAAATATTCTATACCACAGGAATGCCCTTGGAAGTTGTGGAAAGATGGCAAATGAGCTGAATATGTGCAGATGTTGTGTGGTTATCACTCTACCTATAAGGATGGAGAATTGAAATTTTGGGTATTTAAACTATTTTTTAGTCTCAATTTTGCCCAGAAAAAAAAATAAAAGGTAATACAGAATGGACTGGTCACTTTCACAGTAAAACAAGAAATAAGAAAAAATACATTTAGAGGTTTTTCTAATAATTTGGTTTTATTGGCAAATCTGTTTCTGATCAGTCACTTTCACATGGAAGGTTTAAGACTAAGGTGCATGAATTGAATCTACAGATACATCAAAAAAAGCTTTCCTTCCATCATTAATAGGTTGTTTTTTTGATTTTGGGGTAGCCTGCCCTGAAACCAAGCTTGGAACTGTAATTTCATTTCCTGAGAATGTTCAAAATGTTAATAAATCCCACCAGTTTGAAACAAAATAAAATATTAATGTATTTTAATGTCAAAGTGGCATAAATACAATTTATCACTTTTTAAATAAAAGCTAATATTTAATGTTTATACTTTCAGATGGAGAAGTTGCTTTACTTCAAAACTATGCAATTCACAAAGCCAGTGCATATCTTTTTAAGGAAAAAAAAGGAGAAAATCTTGCTATTCTGAGGGAAATATATTTACTTTGAACCGTTATTTGATAGGTGAAAAATCTGGTTTTTAGTATTTCTTTCAGTATGATTTCACCATAAGAGGTATTTCTAACTGGCAATAATAAGTACAAATAGTTTGACTTTGCAACATGTAGTTATTGAGAATTATTCTGGTGGAATACAGGACTAAGCCCTGAGGGTGAGCACTGTAGAAAATGGTAAGAGGAGTTCTGAACATAATTTGGATTTCAAGAGGGTGTAAGTATCTATTTTTGTGCATGGGTTTGAAAGTGAGAGAGTCCTAAAATCTCACTGGATGGAGCATTTTTGTCTTTTCACTGTGGAATTCTCAGAGCTTGTTCCTTGCTCTGCCTCTTATGGCAGTGACACTGAGATTTGTGTGCATTGCTTTCCTCTCTTCCTTTTCCCTGCTATAAAATAAACATTCCCAAAGAATCTGACTACAACAGAGTGAACATTCTGTAAAGAAGTCTCTTAAATAGATAATCTACCAAAAGAGACAAGAGGAATTTCACTGCAACTCCCTTGCCCCAGCTATGTGCATCACAGTAATTGCGGACCAATTTCTTGTTTTAAGTTTTATTCCAACTGCTGTTTTTTCCAACTGTGTTATGTAGCCCTGATAGCAAAAAAAAAAGAAGAAAATCCTGGCTGGACTGATGATGAATTTTCTCAAAAAAAAAAAATAAAATAAAAAAAAAATAATAATAAAAAAATCACTGGCTCATTTTAAAAGCACACAAAGTCTGTAAATTCTCTCCTAAAAGTTGAAAATTGTTTATTTGATGAGAATTCACTGCAGAACTGCCTGATTCTCATCCCAGTTCTTCCCTGACCTTTTGTCTTCCCCAGTGTTGCGTGTCACAAATTGTGTGATGCCGTCTGCGTGCTGCTTCTTTTTGTCATTAGCCATGATTCATCTTCCCTGTGACTTGTCAGATTTGAGTTATTTTTAATCCTTTGCTGGGCCTTCCCAAAGGCATTCTATCACCTCTCCTGCCACTGCACGTGATCTCTCAATCCCTATTGTCCTCCCCTGTTCAGATTCCTCCTGTTTATTTCCTACCCCTGATGGGGTTCCATCTATTATTGCTCTTCTTAATAAATCTGCAGTTTTTGACAACCCACAACCACTTTCATTTTTCCAAACAATTTGTATGAACCCGTTAAACAGAATCAGCCACAGTAACAAATCCTTCAGGGCCTCTGCTGTTATCTCCTCATTTGGCAGGAGATTGTTCCAGGACACAATTTTATGGAAAAATACGTTTCCTACAGTTTAGTTTCACCTCTCACTTCATTAGCCGGAGTAATATCTGGAAAAGTTTGCTACTCTTCTTGCTATTTTGATTATTTCTGCCCTTTTAAAATGTGGGCTGTGCTGAGCTGAAGGGTTTTTTTAATTATTTATTGACTACATTATAAGTTTTTCTTTCCTGCTGTGCCTACAGCGAGAGGATGTGAGGAAATGACCTTAAGATGAGACAGGGGAAATTCAGATTAGATATTGGACAATTTTTTTTTACTATTCAGGTGTTGTAGTGCTGGGTGGATGGTTGGACTGGATGATCTTAAAGTTCTCTTCCAATCCTGATGATTCTCTGATTTTTTGGATTTCAACTTGCAATATTTAAGTGAAAGGGAAATCAAATCTGTTTGCCTTTGTTTCCAGAAGTGAAGCTGGAATTCTGCTCAAGGGTTGTTTTGTTTTTATTGATTGTGATTTTGCTGCTAAAAACTACAAGAATTTTAGCAATTCTACTAAAAGTAATCTTCATAAACCTCAGGAATTTAGGCTATAATCTCATGTTTAAAAGAACCAAAATACCTTCAAAAACAGGAAAAGCACAGTTTAAACATCCAAGCAATTGTAATTCTGCCGTGTCATGACATTTCAGTCCTACTTCCACGTAAATTACTGTTTTCAGGATGTAGAAAATTATATACAAGCAGTAGAGTTGCTGACATTCTTGCATGGGTTTCAAAAGTCACTTTCAGTGACACTTAGGATGTGCTTAACTCACTGGGAAAACAGAAAACGGAGCTAAAAAATAGAAGCTACTTTGGCGCTTCTATAGTCTGTACTCAGAAAAACTGTGTCTTTGTTTTTTAATATTGTATTAGATTTATGAAATCTAAATGAGAAAGTGTAAATTACTGATTTAACTAGGAATTAGTGTTTAGACAACTGTGGAATGCATGTGCTGTCCAATGAAATTGTATGGCTTTGAAGAAAGTCAAGTTTTCTAAGTACCTACAAACAAGTACATCGAATATGTTTAGATGTGGGGCTGAACCAAAGGGTTTGACTGTCATGATAATATTTTTGTTGTTTTTCATTGTATTTCCTTGCAGTCCAAACAAGGCTGGATCAAATTCATGCAGCAAAGTTTTATGGTTTGGATTTTTTGACTTCAAGAACGTGAATTAAAACTATCTTTGTTGTGAAATATAAACTCAGGAAAAAATCATGCTGAGGATGAGGCAGGATATTAGTTTGGAAATTCATTTTGCAATGCCATGGGTTGTTCAGAATTGCAGACAGCCCTCAATTTATGCACATCTTTAAGTTAAACTTATCCAACCTAAGGGCTCAGTCCTAGCCCTGAGAGTTTTCTGTCCTCCTCAACTGGAGATGGTCAAAACTTGCAGCTCCTGTGTGCTTCTGTCCAAGGGTAAATATCCAGCTCTAAAAAATATTGTTAAAATCTTGTTTTTCTGGGTTGATTTCCAATGTCAAACACATCAGATTCAAGATAGCTATCTCTGTTTTTTATGGGGAAATGGCTGTTGAAGGAAAGCTTCAAAAGACGTTTTGGGAGGCAACACTTTTGTTATTGACTGAATTGGAAACTCAGGTCTTTGAGTTTCATGTGTGTTCACCCAATAATGCTGCCCGTTTCTCTGGTTCATTAATTAGTGGCTTATTTAAATATCTACCACATCACATAGAGCAAAGTGAATGATTTTACTTCGTAAAACTAATGATATGCTTGGAAAAGATGAATTATTAGGTTTCCAAAATGTGGATTAAAAATCACCATGGAATTAAGAAAATAAATAAATCAGCAGTGATATTTACAGGGATCAGAATGCAGCAGGGACGGGTAGATTGTGGTGGGTTTTATGCTATTTTTCCAGGCTGATTTGTGGATTTTCCATCATTCTTTGGCTTTTACAAGAGTGGGAGGTGATGCAGGAAAGGAAAGACTGAACATTTACGGGCAAGGGTGCATTTACCTCTCTTTCTAAAGCAGCTGAATTAGAAGGAAATGAATGTAGAGAGGCTGATGATTAAACACTCCCCAACCTCGTGGAAAACACTCACATAAACTTCTCAGTAGTAGATGAATGAATTAATAAAAGGATTTCCAGCTCCCAGCCAAGCAACAGGCAGCAAGAAGTTTCTTTGCTATTAGTAAGATGTTGCTGGGCAGAACATGATCTTAATTTTTTGGAGTGTTTCTCAATCATATGAATTCATAGAGGAATACATCTTAGTGTTTCTGGTCCACATCAGGAGTGGCTCATGATTCTCAGGGCTTGATAAATATTCAGCTGGCTTTATCTGATCCTTTCCTGCACTCTTTTGGAAAGCTTTTTGTTGAATTTTCTTCTACACCTTTCCTGCTTTAGAGCTGATAAATACTGGATATTGAAATTGTGTAAACAGTGTCAATGTTTTTAAGGTTTTTCAGAGCTGAAACGCCCCATCTGATCACGTTTCACCCTTTGCAGAAAATAAACAGGATGCAATAGATTTTTATTATCTTCTGTTCCAAAACCATGTCAGATTAGCTGCAAAATAACTTTTGTTTGACAGTGTTGTATAAATACTTTTTTACTTGAATGGTAGTGATACCAAAAGATTTAAACCCAAGAGCTTTGAAGTATTGTCCAATTGTCTCAGTGTATACAGCATCAAGAAATGTTTTAACTTTTAGGAGCTTTGAAGGGTGTCTTGATATCAAGCAAAAGCTGGTGTGCTTCTGCACCACATGGAAATGAGGGAATATTCAAAAGCACTTTTCCTTTTTGATAGCCCTTTATTGGGTGGTGCTGAGTGACCACTTCAAAGATGAACCCCCTGCATTTGTGTGTTTGCACAGATCTTAACTTCAGCCCAACTGGGGCCCGAGGAGCTGATGCAGTACAAAAACCACTGCTGGATTTTTTTTGGGGAAAAAGAGCCATGTTTTAAATCACACTTTTGTGAAATGGGAACTGTGAGAAATGATGGGTTGTACGAGTTGTTTTTTATAAAATAGCAGGAAAGATTATTTCATAAAAAAAAAAAAGCGGAGAAAATTCAGAAAAGGGAAAACCTAAACGTATCTCGATATCATTATTGAATTTGGTATCAGAAAGAAGAAAAAGAAAAAGAAAACTAGATGTGTAAAAAAACCCCAAAAGACATCAATAAGCCTTTGAAAAAAAACCTGAAAGCTGTGTGAATTTACGGCCTAGAAAGAAAATCTTTAAAATATCCTTTGAATTAAACCACATTGGCTGATCCCACCAGCATCAGGAGCTTTAATAAGAGCATCAATTTTCAAATCCATTGGCACTTCATCAGGTTTCCCACTGGTGTCAGTGCAGTGGAGGTGCTGCACAGTATTGAAATTCCTGCAATATTCCCCTTCCTGCAGGTTACATTTATTCCTGCATTTGCAGGGCTGGGCACAGTTTCAGGATGGGCCTTCAAAGGAAAAATCACTTAGAATGAATCATCCTTTTAATTTGGTCACTTTGTGCAATGGGAGGAACTTTGGAATAGAAGCCAGAGGGTGAAAGCAGCAAATGAAGCTGTGATAAAAGCCTTTAGATATTCATCTGCCTTTCAGTCTCTCTGTGCTCTGTGGCCATTGTCTTCTCACCTCGAGATACCATTCATCTCTGGGTATTTTTACCTCAAACCTTATGAAAATGGAACAAAAAATTGAGTAATATTTGGAAGTATTATTTTAAGACAATGTTGAATTTGATAAAAAGGTTGTTTTTTTTTCTTTTGAGCGATTAAAATATGGTTAAATTTTACAGAAATGTTCAGTAATAAGCAAAAAGTTCACCTCTCAAAAGTTTATTATATTTTCTGGTAGTCTCTCTAAAAGGAACAATAAAAAAACTATTAGAAACTTTTAATACTGTGGGGTAATAGATATGCTCATGATGGGTAATGATGACAGAACAAAAGTACTTTTGTGTTAAGACTGTTGGATGAAGCTTAAAAGAAGTCATATTATGCCTAGATTATAAGAATTCAACAACATCAAAGAATTCATGCTCAGTATATGGATACATGTATTCAATATAAATAATTTATTTTCTCCCCCGCTCCTCAAACATTATTTTTTTAAAAACTGTTGAACTTTTATTTAGATCTATGAAGTGTTTCCTTTTTTTTCCAGAAGTGCCTGTGAAATTTATGCCAAATGGAGACCTTATTGTTGTTTTAATATCATTTCAGTACAAAAATATCTATGCAGCATGGTAGCCAGTGCCAGTGATCCAGAAGAGCTCAGCTGCATTAGTCTCACATTAAACCTATAGATAATTTCTTACACAGATAAAAACGACACACAATATAAACCCATAGAGCAGTTTTACCAGAAATAGGGATTTTTGCGTGGTGTTTGGTTCCTCTATGCTCATTTTCGCATCCTTCCCAAATACCACACAAATTTCAGTGGTATCAGGCTTTGGGCAAGTACATAGAAAGCAGTGGGAAAAAAAACCCAAAGGGAACTTTTATTTGATATTCTGGGTATTTATTCTGTGCAGAATTTTCTGTTTCCCAGGGGTTTTCTCTCTCAAATGAAGCTGCCTGGCCTGGTTGAAGGGTACAGATTTCCTGTCCTTGTCTCTGTAGGTTTGACATCACAAGAGCCCTGGGTGCCTTCAAAGAGAGACAGAGGGTGGAAAGCCCAAAGAGACTCAGCCCCCACGTTAATTTAATTTTGATTTTAAATGGATATTGTCTTTTATTTCAACTTAGTTTAAACCTCTTGCAAGTGCCATGGTAGAAAATGAAGAGGCACTCTGAAATCTAGAATAAGTGTGCAGGGAGGATCATTTCACAATCTATAACACGTGCTTTGTTGTGCTGAAATTTCTTTCCTTTTGTAGAAAGGAGAAAGTGAAACTGTTCTCCTGATTGGATTTTTAGGGAAAAGAAGATGAAAGAGGCCTGGAAAAGAGAGGCTCTCATGGAATAGAGCATGAGGGAATATCTCAGATTTATGGAGCTCCTCCCATGCCAGCCCCTGGTACCATCAGTAATGATGGTACCTCCATGGTGGGGTGGAAATGCAAGATGAGATCTTTGCTCTCTGCCTGGGGCCAGCAGAAATGCCTGAAGAAATCTCTGTCCCCAAGCACTGAATTTTATTTAGTTTAAATCTGGTTTCTAGGCCAGCAGCAGCTGCAGGTCCTGGCTGGGCTGTCCTTTTTACTCACAATTAATATTTTGATGAGACCCAAAGCAAAAGCTCTGTAGATAATCCCTCAGGAGAGCAGCATGAGAGTGCCTTTGCCAGTACTGTGATTTCTGGGTGCTCTTCTCTTGGGTGGGCAATGTGCACAGAGAACTAATTTGGCTTCTAGCTCATTTCTAATCTCTAACTCTTAGTTGAAATGCTGGATTTCCTGCATGACAGGCCTATCACTCTGTCCTGGATTCCTCACTTAACTTGTCTGAAACACACACTGTCTCCCTCTTCACTGCCTTTTGAAGCATCACCCTTTTAATTTGAAGGGGCTGCTTCTAAGGGGAAACTTAATTGCCTTTCTATTTTCACTCCTTTCTTTTTTTTTTTTTTTTCTTCCTGAAAAAGGGAGATCATTCCCTTTGATTTTGCTGCCTTCGGATGCTTCAAGCACCTCTGAGTGAGAACATTTGAAATGATGTTTTGACATTTCACTTGGATCACTGGCAGCCTCTCGTGGCTACTGGTGCCAAGCTGTGGTTTGACACCAAATTGTGTGAGGTGCTCTCCTAATATTTCATATTTTAAGCCAAAATAAATATTCAGGGAGAATTAAAGGTGATTTGTGTGCACTGAGGTCAGGAGAGGTGGGCCTGCAGGTGGAGGGGGTGATTTGTCTGTGGAGATTGTCCTGGAGGTGTCCCCAGGCTGTGCCCTCCTCTCACCCTGGGCAGGGTTGGGTTGATTTTCAGTGTTCAGCAGGTCGTGTGTCTAACAGGCTGAACTGGTGATGTTGTTGCCACCTGTTTCTCACCTGATTTTGGCCAGGATAAGGTGCTGCATGATTTTTCCCCTCCCTGATACGTGGAACCCAAATGTGGCACTTCCTTGGACCTCATTATTGGGCTCCTTTATAGTGGCAGGGATTTCAAGCCCTAATGTGAAGAGATGTTTTGGGTGTTACTGTGAAAAGTGGTGTCTGAAGACAGCAGCAGTTTTTAAGTAGCAGAAGTTGGGAAAAAATTAAATTAAAAAGCTATTGAGTGGCTTTACACAACCACTTGTTTTGCAACTTTCCTTTTGGAGAGTATCACCTCACCATAAAATTGATTTTTTAAATTGCTTTTTGCCATTTTTAGGCACCTGCCCATTGTGCCTGACACACAGCTAACAGGGGAGAAGGAAATGAGTAAGGGGAGGGGTAGGTCGTGGTTCTTTCTGCTGTCATCTCATTTTATGCAATCATTTTGTGTCCTCAACCCTTTTTTCTTCTCCTGGAAGCTGCAGGCCCACAGCAACCAAATCTCTTGGGAGCAGCAAATCCCAAAAGGACGTGGCTCCTGTGTCACCAGGGAATCTTCCTCGTGGGTGACAGGAGGGGACAAGTGCAGTGGCAGGGAGAGGGAGGCCCAGGGCATTTTTTTGTTTGTTTATTTATATTTGCATCTCTCACAGAATAACTGTTTTGGTTTTTAATGATGTGTGAGGAGTGTTGCCAAAAATAGAAAACATTCATTGGAATTTTCAATGGAGCTGATTGTACCTCTCCTCCATTTCATTTCCATGAATATTCTATGGAATATAAAGGGAATATTCACTGGAGCAATAAATGCTATGCTAATTCTGCAGGACAAAAATGGGAAGTGAGTTTCCAATTCCAAATATTCTCAATGATAACCTGTTTTATGCAGTACCCATTCAAAAACAGATTTAATTTGCATTGAAGTCAGAGGCTTGAGGGTGTTTCTGGACTTCAGGGTATTTGTACAGCTTCTGCAGAATCACTGCACGAGTTGTGAATCTAAAATGCATCAGAGCAAAATTGTGCTTCTGAAAGTATTGCAAATTTTAGGAAAAAAAAAATTAATTTTTAAAGTCCAGACAAACATTGAGATGTTTTGGTTGTGTGAAAGTTTTCATTGGAATAATCTCATCCTGATTTTTGTTACTGCCTTGAATATTCTGATGGTGCTTTAATATTTTTTTTTTTCTTAAACTCCTTTGGACAAAGGGAAATTTTTCCAGAAACTTTTGCAGTATGAGGAGTGTGGCAAAAAGTTTTGTGAGTTTTGTGCTGAGAGTTTGCCTCTTTCTGGCATTTTCCTGCTACTGCTGATTTTCAATAAAAGCCTAGATTTATTTGCATAATTATATTGACAAAAAGTTATAGTTCTAGTAGAGAACAGACAATTAAGCTGTTTTATAATATGCTTTTGTTCTGCTTATTTTTCTGAAGTTTTCTTTTTATAAAGAAATTTTAATAAGCAGAATTTTAATAATGCTGAATTTTGGTATATTTCCAATATTTGTTTTAGAGTTATTTTAACCTTCAGTTAGGCCATCCACCAAAGCTTTTCCTCTGAGGTTTTTCTGCCTGAAAGGCCTCCTTCAGTGCAGACAGGTATTTTTGACACTGTGTTAACATGGGGTGCTTTTAATTTTAAATGGATATTGTCTTTTATTTCAACTTAGTTTAAACCTCTTGCAAGTGCCATGGTAGAAAATGAAGAGGCACTCTGAAATCTAGAATAAGTGTGCAGGGAGGATCATTTCACAATCTATAACACGTGCTTTGTTGTGCTGAAATTTCTTTCCTTTTGTAGAAACGAGAAATCCCAATATTTATGGGCTGCAAGATTTTATTATGGTGTCAATAAAACCTCAATGTATTATCTACATCTGAGACAAATGCTTTGAAATTTCCACACCAGCTTGATTGGCTTCCCCCCCCCCCCCCTCTCCNCCCCCCCCTTCATTTCAATGAAAATGCAAATCAATAAATAGCATTTCATTATCTTGTGTCCATAAGCCCATTTGGCAATTAACCATGTTGGATATGAGCTCTGTGGCTCACAAGGAGCCAGGTGATGGATAAACTCCCCTCTCACCTTTGGAGACCTCACTTTAATCCTGCCATAGGTCACCCTGGAAATGAGTTTCTATGGGCATGTTTTGCTCTTCAGGGCTTGTTTGTCCACATCATAAACCCATCAGGCCACATGATGTAGTGAACAGAAAATGCCACAGACAGGCTGCTGGCCACATCAGCATTGGGAGCAATCATTCCTGTCCCTCAGCAGAATTGTGATTAGGAGCAGCCAAGCTCAGTTTGTCCTGAATTTTAGGCCCATTTGAAAAGTTGTTGTTTTTTTTTTTTTTTTTCCCCCAGAGACTTCCTGAAACTCCTTTAAGGACCCAAGTGCAAATTGAAAAATGAGCATTTTAATATAATCGGGAAATGCCTGTTTGACAACATCTCTTGTTAATTATTTGGTCTTTTGAGTCACAGTGGCAAAAGAAATCAATCCCTAAGAATAAAGAGATGCTCCCAGAAGTGGCTTTAATTCCAGTGTTACCTGTGTTTGACCCCATCCTGGCTTCAGCAAGAATGCCTGAGCCTGAGCTCAGCACAGCATCCAGAGCCTCACGACAGGAGCTGTGCCTCGAGTGCAGGTGAGAGGTTTTTTATTCCACACATTCTGTGTGTGCCCTCATCATGCACACCCCCTATTTCTCATAAACTCCCTGCCTGCTGAGCAGGGAAGAGGAAAATCCGAGTGGAAAGCGGGAGGGATCTGCCTGCAAGAGGCTCTTGTGCCACTCACACAGGCAGGTGCAGCAGCCTCATCAGCTGCAGTGCCCCTGCTTCACACCGAGCCTGCAGCAATGAGCTCTCCCAGATCAGCTGGCAGGCCTTTCACTTAGCATTTCAAGGTATGACTGTGCTTCTGGCATGTGGTGTAATCACAGGGAAGGGTTTGGATGGATAGCAGAGGAGGAGAAGGGAGGGAGATGCTCGCTGAGACCAGCTGATGCATACAGGGTCATTTCTGTCTTGTCCAGAAAGAGGTGAAGCACAAGAAGAGACCCCTGGGAGGCCAGTGACACTAATGGAAAAGTTAAGTGTGAGACTGTACAGCTGGACTTGATGGCTTTTATTCAGAGTTGTTATTAATTTAGACAAAGCAATCTGAAGCTGTCAGGAGTGCAACCTCTGTGTTCTCTCCTGTAAATTATCATAGTCTCCATCACCTCAATAACAGGAACTCAGGGATGGGTGTTCGTCTTCAGAGGTGAGTCTCAACCTGCTGGCTTCACCTGTGATTTGGAAGGGAACAACCTGCATTCCCTAATAAGTTGTGGGGTATTTTTAACATTGCCTTTTTAATAAGTTTTATTCAATTTTGTTACCAGAGGCCATTAGTTCCCGAATTCCAAATATTCACAGGGATATTCTGATACTGTAAGGCAAGACTGGTGCCAGCAGTGGTGAACTTTTGTTCTCATTTCCACTTACACTTGAGTACCAGCTGTACCATGTAATAGTTGCAACATTTTTCCCTTCAAAGGGAGCATCCCTCACCCTGATGAGAATTGCAGCCTGAAAAGATCATTCTGATTCAGTGGTCTCGACTGTCACCTCTCTGACCTCACAAAATAGACTTTGCAGCTTTTGTGTATCACCTCCTGCTTTCCTTGTACCGGGTGCCTTCTCATCACCACGCTGACATTTGATTCATTGAGCTGCATTCTGATGGAGAAATCCCACATTTAGCCCCTCTTCTTGGGATTCTGACAAAACCTTTGTGATAGATAAGCTTTCCTCTGAAGTTTGAAATAACCTTTTTTTTGTGTGTGTGATTCTGCCTATGGGGTAGGGCAGAAAGCAGCTTCAGAACCAGGACATCTGATACATGATATATTTAAACTCAGGCCATGGAGAGGCACAAATGATTTCATGTAATTTTAAACAACAGCTAGGCTCTCTTTCCTTTTCCTTATCTGAGGAAACATAACTCACTGTGTGCCTGTGTCCCTAATTAGTAACACTTGCAAGCCTTGACCTTTCAAGCTCAGCCTCATCTGTAGAGAATTGCCCCTATGATGTAGCTGTGCATAATAATAAAAACAATTTAAAACGCATTAAAACGCTAAAAAAAACCCACCAAAACCCAAACCACTTAAAAGCTTAGACCCAGACTCCTCCACATTTATTCGTGTTGAGCAGTAATTTGCTCTGGTAATGGTCCCAATGAGGCTGTTTTAAGATACTGTGGACTGAAAGCAGGAACATTGTTTAATAAATAAGCAGTTGTGTCCTTCTGCTTTGTTCACTTATGGCTCGATGTTCTTTGTGTCCAGTTCATGATTTTGTTCCCAGGACCAGCCTATTTTCAACACTTTGCATGTACATTTGCTCCTTTGGCTTATTTTTAACAATTATTTCTCATAATGTGAAAAAAAAAAAAAAAGGTTGCTAAAGCACCAGCTGGAGTGCAGTGATTTTGTCCAGACTGCTGTCACTGTAAGGGATGACTGAAAATGTTTATTTACCAAATGACAATAAGTCTTTTTTCTTTTTTTTTTTTAATGCCACAACCTTATATTGCTAGGCCTCAGTTTCTTACTTCAGATCAGAAAATGTCCTCTGCCTGAAATGTTTAAAATTTAATTAGCTCTTATTCATAAATATTAATTTAATAAACATACCTGTCTATGTTCAGAAAAAAATTCAAACTCCAAAACCTTTATGTTGTCTCTCAGCTTGTTCTGTGGTCTGAAGAAAAATAATGCAATATACAATTATTTTTTTCTCTAATCAGAGCACTTGTCCAGGGATTTCCATGGGATTTTCCATCTGAACTTCTTCCTTTGTATCAATCACTGAAGAAACAAATGGTGAGTCCTTTCAGCATATTCTATATTTATAGCATAAGTATGCTATAAATATAGCATAAATATATGCTATATTTATAGCATAAAAGCTGCTATTGGTTATATTTGACAGGTTCTTGGATTTCCTTATTTTCACTTTATCTCATGGAGAAAATAATGGCTTTCAGTTTTATTTGGAGAAGAAATTATGATAAGCACTGGTACCAGCTGAAATGCGTTGGATTCCTTTTCTAATCAGGATGAATTTATTTTAAAATAAATTCCTTACCTTGAAGGTTTAATACATTAGAGAAGAAAATTTCTGCTTTTACTGTTACATCAGCAAAATTGGGAACAAAATCTGTGCCTGTTTTCCCTTTTTTAGCCACTAACACTGGTTGCCCAAATATTACTTTATTGAAATGTTCAAGAATATGAATATTACTCTATTTGATCTATTAAATATGGAGGCTTCTCTTCAGCTCCCCCCACTTTAATTCTAAAGAAAGAATACATTTTTTTTTGTAATTTATTTGCTTTCAACTGTTTAGTAAGTGCTGTTAACCTCGAATTCAGAATATTTGGTGGTTTTAAATTCAGATTTAGAGTATCTGGAAAGAATAATATGTCTACATTTGCATCCCAGACTTTTGGAGTTGTGATGAAAACAAGATTAAAGATGAAATCATTAGCAATGGAGTGCTTCAACCACTGAACTGCTGACACTTTTCGGTGGATATTGAGGTATCTTTAGGTGACATTTTAGCAAAATAGGCTAAATTCTCTTCTATATTGTATTCTAAATTTCAAGAGATACACAGAGAGGAAAGTGATGCTCTGCTACTTGAAGTGCTCAGTGTTTTGCATTTATCCATTAAAGCTGGATTTTTGCTGTTGCCCATGCACTTTTATACATTTGTAAGAGCCTTTTCCTGCAGCTGCCATGCAAATAACTGTGTATTTCAGCAGGCTGAGATCATACCTAACCCATCTCCCTTAAAAGGCACCATTTCAACTCCTCCTCCCCCTGCTACTTGACCCAGGCTCTGTCTGGGCTGCTCAGCTGTGGAAACAACTGCAAAGGAAGCAGATAATGATGCTAAACTGGGATGTCATGGTTCTCTTTGTGCATGGCCATTGTAACACACACCCAGCAGGCCAACAATGACTCATCAGTGGCACCAATTTTGCTGTGTTAGCAATTCCAGAGAAGAAAAGCAGCTCACAATTACACGTATTAAACTTTCAGATGATGCAGAAATTATGATGTGCATCACTTATATTATCAGTCAAACTCCAGGGAGAGGACATTGGGTCTTTATGCTGCCCAGGTGCACATTTCTTATAATTTAATCAACTCAAAGCACCCTCATTTCAGCAGAGAACTCTAATTCATGCCTTGAAAACCACCCCATGCCCTCTGTCTCCCCCCTGCCGCCGTCAGTAAATTACAGCTCTCCATTCATAACCCTTACCTGCATCTAATCCAGAGTTCAGCCAGCTCTGCCTCACCAGCTGAAAAAGCTGCACAAAATGCCATGAATTATTTTCATGGAGATTATGAATTGCAAAAGGGACTGCTTGAAAAAACAGCAACAACAAAAAAACCAAACCAACAAGCTGCTGGTAATTTGGTTTAGGCAAATGCATGTGAGAAATGTATTCATGCTGATCTCTGGGAATGATGTCCCTCAGCTCAGCAAGGATGGATTTGCAGAGGAGAGAGCCAGGTACCTGTCTGATTTCCCCTTTTCTCCCCCTTTTCCTTTCCCCATTTTGTCACAGGCCAAGAGATAGGCTTGCAGAGCAGTCCTGGTGGGGAAAACTCAGCTCACCTCTTGGCCAAGTCAAAGTCAAATTCGGAAACCCAGTTAGGTGTGATCTGAGCCATCTAAAATACACAGTTCTTGAGTTTCCATGTGGTGAGTTCCATGAGTGTTCCATGACAGCTGCAGGAAAAGGCATTTCTAAAAGTAAAAGGTGCATGTGCAACAGAAAAAGGTCAAACACTAATAGACAAATTCAGAAAACTGAACACAAGAAGTAGCAGGGCATCATTTTCCTCTATATTGAAATTTAAAATAAAATATAGAGAAGAGGGGTTGAGGCTAGAGGGATGACCTAAGTAAATGCCCATGGGAAGTGGAATGCTTTTGCAGAGGGTAGAAATGTGATGCAGGGCTGGGAGGAGGTTTTGAGGGGAGGTTTGTGTGTCACCATGGGTAATCCTAATTCCCCCTGGTGCTGGGGATCCTTAGGAGGATGAGGAGGGGCTGGAGGTGGATGAAGCCCGTCCATCAGTGCAGGGGACCCAGGAACAACCCCCAGCTCTGGTTTGTGCCTCTCCCCCTTTGCTTGCCCTGTGGCTGCCCCACCCTGGAAATGTCCTGATGGCCCTGAGCTCTGGAATTGGCCACCTTTGTGTCCCCCAAAAAGCTTAGTGAAGGAGCTGGGGCTGCTGTTTTGAAAGCTGTCCAAAGAGGATTTGGATGCTCTGCTCTCATTAAAAAACGGGTGGGAAAACAGGTGCCAAAATCCTGGTGTTGACCTCGTAAATCTGCCTGCACCAAAAATCTCAAGGGAGAGTTGGGAAAGACAAATGCTTCTTCAGCTGACTGGCACTGGCTGATATCACACCACTTTCAAAGTATTTTTTTTTTCTTTATGTCTTTTTTTGTTTGCCTACTCCAAAATGAAGGGTGGGGATGGGGAGAAGAAGTCCACTTACAAAGTTTTTTTCATGTTTTTCATTTTGGAATTATATTTTTCTCTTATTTAAATTTCATTTTAAAGGGAATTTAAAAAAACCCCACTAGTCAACCAAAAAATTACTTTTCTTACTGTTCTAGTGAAAACTATTTCTACGTACAGAACCTGCCAGACTTTGTAGGTATTAGCATAAACCAGGAGAAAATATTGAAAATTAAGAAATGTACTTTGTTTTTCATCACCAAAAGAGTATTTTTACATTTAAAGAGTGGGTGAAGAAAAGATCGTCAAAGCTTAATCTCTGCTTAACAGAAACATTTCCATACATTTTATTCTAATGCATAATTCACAAGAAATGAGTCACAACTGAGGAGTGAACAAAACTTCCACTGAAGTGAAGAAAAATATTAATAACAGTTACTGCTTATAACATCTTTCTTTAAAGGAGCACTCAAAAATAAAAATACTGTAGAGGTTAGAGGGGACCAACATGCCTAATTTCTATTAGCTGAGTTCTGTCATTTGGTAATCAAGGTAAATAGTGCAGGTTTTATGAAAGGAAAATAAGTTGTGATAAAAACCCATGATTCCTGCTTGACATATCTGAACTTCTTTAAATTTAAAAGGTATCTAAAGAAATTGTATTTCCTGATTCAGAGTAGTATGAAGTGTAATGATAAAAGTCCATCCATGTGATTGTAGGAGTTCCTGATAATCTGATACATTTCCCCTGGTGATTAAAACATTGTGCATGATGATTTAAGGCACTGGAGTATTTTTGAGGTTTATAGATTTGTCAGTGTCATCAAGGTTAGAGATTAACAGGGCTCCCAGCGCTTGTTCTTGGAATTTAACAATAAACACCAGAATAAACTAATCCAGATCCTCTTTCCAGAAAAGAGCTGCTGCCCATCAGTACCATGTGTCCAAGGCAAAGGTAATCCTGATGGTTTTTTCTCTGATATTCTTGGTGGTGTTGAGGTTAAACAGGTTTCATATCCACACAGAATGACTGAAATATCCCTTTTTTCCTTTGTATTTTTGATAATTATTCATTGTTAGCCTCTTCATAGTGGAAAGTCTGTTGCTGCACGAGTAGTGGTGTTCAGTGTTTTGGAATTTAAACTCTGTAGGGACTGTGCAGTGCAGTTTGTCACCTTGGGAGTGGGAATGGGTGAGATGGAGCAACAGGTTGAGGCTGCACAATGACACACGGAGATCAGAACATGGAGCAAATCACTGCAAACCCTTTTGTGCTTTTAGCAGATGTGAAAATAGGTCTGAATGCCTCTTGCTGCGATGGGGACATCTCTCTGCAGGTGTGAGCTGTGTCAGAGCAGCTGAAGGCTGTGTGTAGTTACAGAGGTGACATCCAGAGTGTATCGATGTGTGCAGGTTGTGGATTCTGCTCAGTGTTTATGGGACCCAAAATTTGCATTGTCTGATATTCTGTGTGAGTGATGAACACTTTAAATTTCAAGTAGCTTCAAGCCCACAAGAGCTGCCAGCACTGCAGAAAGATGAAAAGTTGCTGCAAACCATTTCCCCTTAACTTCTGTACTGAAACACTTCCCCTTACTGATTTTAAAAGCACCACATATTTCCCCAGACAACTTCTTGGCTTTCCATTCTTTTGCTGTGCCAGATCTCAGTGCCAGGGGTTTCTCCCCTGCCTGCTGTGGTTCCAGTGCTCCTTGTGCAGGAATTGTCTGGAGGCCAGGGGCTGATTTGGCTGCAGGCAGCAGACAGGGCTGACATGGCATTGACTCCCAGTCTGGTTCAGATTATCACTATTGACCCAGGGGTGAAAGGCTCTGGATCCCATTACCAACTCCCTGAGTCATCCTGCTCCTTCCAGCAGGGCTTCAAGCAGCTGATGCAGGATGCTGGTGCTCGATAGCATCTGCACTAAGAGCACTTACTCAGATTTATTGGCCAGCATAACATTCAGGTTTTGTTTATTGAACAGCAAATAGGGATTTTTATGGAGCTGCCCTCGTGAAATCCTTAAGTCTTCATGCATCTAAATTTTTGCTGAAGACAGATATTTTGAACAAGAATTATAGACGAGACAGTCTGGAGTTATTTTAGAATCCTAGCACACGGTTATTCACAGTAATATACTGGATATAGCAAAGGCTCTGAATTCAGGAAATCCCCTGGTGTCACATTTTTCTGATTTGAATGCCATGGCAGTGCTTTTAATTTGTGGTTGGGACTTAGGGCACTTTCTCATTACTGCTATCTCAAAAGCTACACATCTTTGGATTTCAGCCCTATTGTTTAGTGTGTGTGCCTGAATGGAGGAGAGCTGAGATAAAAGGGAGCCAGGGTTAGGGAGAGGAACCTTTCTTGCTCTTGAATGTAGATGAAAATCTGGATCATCACCACCCTGTCATGTTTATCAGCAGATTTTTTCTTTATTTTTCTTCACACATTGCTCTAAGCAACAGATGTTCTGTCCCATTCTTTCTGTATTATCCTCCAACCAGCTTTTGGTTGCATGATACAACAAAAATGAAGCTGCTAAGCACCAAATATCTCAAAAATTTCACTACTTTCTTATATTTTTATATAAAAATTGAGTGGTCAGATGCATTGAAGACAACCACAGCACCAGAATTTGGTAGGGAAGAACTTCAGCTTTTTTGCTTCTTTATAATTTAATCTCTGTGGTCTGATTTTTAACTTTTTTTTTGTCCTCTCACTTGTTCTGAAATTCCTCCACTTAAAAGTGCTGCACCATACAAAAGTTAGTGTCAAATAGATCATTTGGACTAATAGAAACAAAATTTGCTTGCATAAATCCCAGATCATCTTTTGCAGAGTTATTCTCCTATAAGTGTATTGAAAAGAGTTTTACACAATAAGCACTAAAACTTGGAGTGGTCAACATTGGATTCATGTTGAATTTCTTTTCTCCAAACAGTTAAAATGGGAAATTGTTTTTATGAACTTCAAAGCAGTTCATTTATTTTAGATATAAAATTTATAAGTTACTAAAGCTCCTCAGGCATCTATAAACTGTTTTTTTCCCATGCTGTCATGTGCTTGTACTGTTATTTTTTGTTGGTTTTTTTTTTTTTGTGCAAAGTTAAAATTGTCATAGATTGTCAGGGCAGCAAAGAAATCACTTCTTGATATCCTCAGTACATTTGGTTAAGAATTAATTATGCATCATGAAAAGTGATTTTGGGGCACTGGTGAAAATTCGTGAAAATAAAAAAAATCTTGGATGTAGGAACAGCAGTGATATATGTTTGCTTTTACATGGAAATACAGCAAAAATGAGAATAGAAGCTGTTTTTTAAAGCATGTTTTCTTCAAAAATAGCACTAAAAATTATTTTTACGCCTCAAAATGAGGAGCAGATTTCCTATTTTTGAGTATTTCTGATCCTCTTGATCCAGGCACCTTGAAGCCTGTAAATAGAAGTGACAAAGCATTTAGAAAAAAACAGTTTGGAAACTCTTAGTCAAGAATGGCCAGGGTTTCACATGAGAAATGGCAAAAGCAACAACAACAGAAAAAAGAGTAATCTGAAGATTTTATAGGTTTGTTTTTTTTTTTGTCATTAACTGGAAAGAGGAACAGTCTGGAAGGAAGTGGGCACATTAAATATAACCGAGTCTGCCACATTTCCATCTGCTTTCATGTATCCAAACCAGAAAGGAGCCACCTGCTAATCAGAAGCGCCACGTCTCATTTATGAATGCAATTAGTCTTTTTTAGTTAATTGTCTTAATTAGTTTGGAAATCTTTAAACAGACGGGCAAACAGCAGAAGATCAAAAGACAACAGTGCTGCAAATGGAAGTCGTAAAAAATATGATGAGTAATCAAAGGAGTTCAGGGCAAAATCATGAAAATTGCAGCGTAAACAAGGTTGTGGTAAAAATAATAATTACAAACCCAGCCAATTTAAATAGAACATTCTCTAAACAAAGCATAATCTAAACAAAACATATGTCAAAAATGGCAGAGGGAGAAAAGCAGTGAAATTTTTGTCCCCCGTGCCTTGATGCCTTCCTCACCTTCAAACATCCCACAATATAAACACAGACTGAGGAAAAGACAAATAAAAAAAGCTCAGTTCACCATATTTAAGTGAGCTGTTTAGTACCCAGATCTTTGTCTAGGTTTTAGCTGGTTCTTTTTATATTCTTTTTGCTTCTTCAGTTACTTTCATGTAAAAACCCTACATAAGTAAGTTATTTACATTCCACACACTGCCATTAAAGGCAACAATAAGTGAGTTTCTAGATTTTCTCAAGACTTTTGCCCACATTTTTTTTTTTGTGAGCACAGCCAAATGCAACCATGAAATCTGTACAAAAAAGATGATGCAGCTTTCACTGAGGAGCAGAGCACCTCTGCCTTTGGAAGCAGAGTTTTGGGGTTGGGACAGTATTGGATTAATTTGCTTGCACTGGTTTCAACCTGCCAGTTGTTAATTTTGCTTTAGTTCTGGTCAGTGATATTCCTGGCTTTTTGGGGTAAATTCCATGCCTTGAGCAACTTCAGTGAAGTCCCTGGACAAGCCCTGATTCTTTAGGAGGTTTGCATTGCTTTGATGTATCCATGTAAAAGTCCATTCCCACTCATTTTTCTCTTTAATTTCCCTGGAATTTCTTTTTCATTTCACCCCTTCCTTCTGCAAATCTGCACTTCCAGGGTCAAATCATCCCAGGGCCAAGAACTAGAGGATGTGTACCTGACGCTTTGGAGCCTGCTGGAAGCATTTTTGCTGCCTGGCATTGCAAGGTGCATCCCTAACTTCATCCCTTCCCAATTGGAATGTCCCTGCTGGAGCAGTTTTTGGCTGCATCAGCCTGAAGTGTGCTGCATCCATCCCATGCAGCAGAGCAACAGTGTCATTCTGCAGGTTGGTTGGCATAAATCTGTTAGTTTAGCTGAATTCAGGAGGTGTCTGGGCTGTGCAACCTTGTTTTTTATGAAAGAGAGCACCCAGGTAGCCTGCAAGACATCAGGAGTGCCAGGGAATGATTGGCTTGTGGCACAAAACAGACTTTTGGGATAAAGATGAGGAAGAGTGAGCTTTAATTAAAAATCCTCTCAGCTTATCTTCTCACTCAGGGGAATGTGATTTTTCAACCATTAAAAGCAGCTGGAGCATCACAGCCTTTTTAAATTTTTTTTTTTCTGGAAGGAGAAATAGTTCCTAATAGAGTGAGACTTGCACTGTGCAATTCAGAAAACTCAAATGGGCCCCATTTGCTCTGCTGTGTAGAGGATGCACTTTCTCCACTCACAGTGAACGCCCATCATGCTAAACAGGGAGTCAAACATCAGCTGAAATAAACAAAAACCAGGGAATTGCAGGGAAACTTTGGGAAAAGACCTCAGCTTGAAAAGAAATGACAGAGCAGCGTGAAGCCTGGGTGTTTGTGAGCACAAATTAACATTTCTCAAGTGTCCAAAATACTGGTTTCACCTGCTCTGTTGTTGGAATTGATCTGCATAGGCAGCTCAGAGATTGGCAGTTATTTGCAAGTTGTCAATGAATCAATAACTGATGTAAAACCATATGAATTGAATAAGGGGTTTTTTTTTTCCATCTGTGGTGCTCAGTGAGACCAAACTGTTGTGAGAGACTGGTAAACTTAAAAGAACTTTTTGTTCTTTTGTGATATTTGTGGTGTTGCTCAGAGATATTTTAGCTTCTCTGCGTATTTTTTGCCTTAAATAGTATGTGTTGTATTGATATTATTGTTTCCTTTGCAGTTACAAAAAAAAAAATCAGGGCCTATATATGACAGCAAATTAACTTTTTACTGTCCATACAATTCTTATTTTGTGATAGATGAAAGTGAAAAAAGAAGTAAATAATCCCACAACTCTCTCCTTTTCTTCAATTACTAAAGAAAAAGTGGTAAGAGCAGGTGTTTGAAAAACCCTGTCATATAAAGATTTCCACTTTCTTTGGAAGCAAGAAAGTTGAAGTGAATCTCCAATTCCTGCCTTCCTCTAGAAACAGTAACACTGACCTTCCTCTAATCCTTTTGACCTACTATTGTGAGGCTGCTTATAAACAGAAATAGAAACCACATGCTGTCAGTCAGGGCATCCTTAATTTCTCATCCTGAGTAAAAGAAAACTAAATCCTGTGTGAAAGGGCTCATAATTCTTCTCCCCTCTCACAGCTGAGAAGGATCATAATGGAAAGCGACACTGAAAAATCACAGGTGGGCAAGAGTTGTGGCAACACCTTTTAGAGCTGAAAAATATCCATCCAAGAGATAAAAGGACGTGGGTTTGATGGCTTTTTGCTTGTTTATTTGGGTTTTTTTGGATTGGGGGGCCTTGTGTGTGTGAGAGAGAGTGCCCCTCCAAACAGCCTCTTTATAATGTGTGAATTTAAAGGGGAAATGAACTGCCCCTTGGAAATTAGAAATTAATGTAATTGTCTTTTTAAACCATCTCAGAGTCATGGGAGAGTGAGGATGTTCAGTCAGGCTGACTGTAGGGCAAAGCAAAACCCCTAAAATGCCCTTAGCATAGATGTGAGGGACCTCAAAAACATTTGTTTGCACAAGAAAATCTTTCCCTTTTAGGTAGTTTGGCTTGTAAATTTAGATAGAGACTAAATATTTTCTGGTTTGTAGAACTGGGTATCTTCATAAATTGTTTTTAATTACATATGGAGATTAAAAAAAAAAAAAGGGGAAGGATTAAAAAGAAGAGCAATTTTTAGAGAAGTTTCAGATGTCTTGGAAGACACTGTCCAAGTAAGAAAAAAATCAGAATTCCAGTTGCACGTATTCATAAATAATTGATGAGTAGGGCTCATGTGCCTCTAGAAGATAACATGATTCTAGGAAAATATAAAAAATATATTGTGAGTTGCTTTTTAAGAGCTAATTGATGATGTTGTTGCCACTTTCTTAACCTTTTAGTCCCTTTATTTAGTTAAACTGTTACTGTGTCTTGGCTCTCCATTTATGCTAAGGCAGTTTGAAAAGAATGGGTTGTACAAACATCTCTCAGGGTGGGGTTACCTATTAATGAACCTACTTGTGGTTTGGGACTACAATAAATCACCTTTATTGATTCCTTAGGGCTCTATTTTTTTTTTTTAATTTTTTTTTTATTCCATATCTTCCTTTAGTGAGCTATGGTAAGACATCTTCTGGTGTGCAGAGTATCAAGCAGCTTGGATAATGGATTGCCATCCCAAATATCAAGGAATTCAAGTGATGGATTTTCATCCCATGACAAGTCAGGACCAATTGCTCTCAAGATCAGAATAGACCTGGTGGTGCAGCCATAGTTCAGAACAGCACAGAGATTAGATGAAGCTTTCTGTCTCCATGAAGTTCCTCATTTGCTCACAAGGTTCCTGATTTATAATAAATAAATGTGTCTGGATGCTTCACAGTATTTGAGTGCTTAAAAAAATCATAATAAATTAGACATGACTGAATGACTGAATTTATTTCTGAGTTATTTAGAAGCACTGGGATAATAATGTGATTGCTCCTTCCTTCTTTTTGGAGTGACAGATAACAGCAACTGATCAGGGATCCTGTAGCTTGTAGGAATGGGTTTGGTTAGGAGGAAATGCATCTCAACTCCGAGATCAGATTTCTCCTAAAAGAAATGTGCAACCAGTTGGGTGTCTGTAGCAGATGTTGGGTAATTTAGATGTTCAAACCCCAGAGATATTCAGGTGCAAACTCATTTCTCTCTGTGCTGGTTCCACTGGAGGCTCAGGACAGGGTCTTCCCTACCCCAAGCGTAGTGTGAATGTGTGTGCTTGTTTATATAAATTGCAAAGCTATCTCTAAGAATGACTAAAACATTCACTGTGGCTAAGAAATGACCTAAAGAAAGTATTTTGAGAGATCCTGGCTAGTAAATTTCCCAAAAACCCCACCTTTTGTACCGAAAAATTGAATATTAAAAACAAACCGCAAACCCTTGTGAATTTCTGAGCTTGAAATGTAATTTTATGTAGGATACTTATATTGTTTTCTTCATCAGGCTGTGCTTTAAAGTCATGAGATGCCATCAGTTTTGGGGAGCAATCTCTATCAAGGTCATTCCATTTCCAGCATCAGTTGCTCACTCACTTTGGGAGGACCCTGCAGTGCACGGCGGTGCCCTGAGATGCCAACTGCTCTGATCTGGAATTTTGTGTACAGAAATTAAACAGGCAGGTAGCAGCAGCCATGTGCTACCCCGAGATAACATGCTCCCTGGAAGTATCATGAGGCAGGAGGTGAAGTGAGAGCCTCCAGTGACCTGGGAAAGGCATTTATCTCAGCGCTGCACGAGCCTGGGGGGGCATTGCCAGTGTGTGCAAACCAACCATCAGCACTATCAGCTGCACTGGGATTGATTGCACCGTGTCAAACACGTGTTCAAAACATGTTCAGCCTGGTGCATCATGTGATAATTATGCCTGACTCGGAAGGACCAATATATCAGGTGTGAGTTGATAGGAACATGAAGTGTTTTGGTTTGGTTGGGGTTTTTTTATTCACTGGGATATGCATGACTGGCAAAAGTTATCTTGAAAGGGACTTGAGCTGCAGAGTGCCACAGCTTCAGCAAACCCAACATCCATAATGCAGGAGAGTGCTCACATGTAATTGGCTCAAGTGGAGCATTCAGAGCTGCTGTGTGTTGTTCTCTTTTTTTTTTTTTTTACAAATATAGGTGTGTTTGCATGCCCAGAGCGACCTCCACAGCGTTTATTTTTAACCCATGATTATTTTTGCCCCCTGCCTGGTGTTTTGAGCTGTTTCATTTCTCAGGTGACTGACAAAGGAGCATTTTTCCAGCCTGGCACTGTCCCTGGGATGAGGGTTGGCTGCTCAGCACAGCCCAGGCAGACAAAGGGCTTTGTGCCCACAGCCCCTCAGCCAGGCACCACATCACACACAGGAGAAAGGTCTATCTTTAATCTGAGCTGCTCAGGAAATCAAAGGGGGGGGATTAAAACAAGAGCAGTGACTGATTTCTGTAGGAGGTCGCTTTCCTGTTTCATTTGATATAATGAACAGGAGAATCAAAGCAAGGTTAGGAGCCCTGTGTACCTTTTTTTTTTTTTACCAGCAATTTTTGTGATGTCAGTTCACAAGGTATTATAATAATTTTAATAAATTTTAGAAAATTTCCTTTTCTTTTTACCTTAGAATAATTTACATATAGCTGCTCTGGCAAGGTGTCTTCTGAGTCAGGCTTGTAGTTAAACGTGTGAAAGCTGATTAAACCTGCAGCTGTTTGTTTGCTTCTTTGCATTCTTTTGATCTAAAAATAGCCCCAGTGCCTCCACAAGGACTAAATTTCAAAGGTGTGTTGAGATGTTGCTTCAGCATTGGATTTGAGCAGCCAATAATGAACAGCAAAAATCTGGTTTGTGCTCAGGGAGAAGAGCATCGAGAGGAAGGCAGGAGCTGTGGGAAGGCTTGGCTGGGCTGTCAGGTGCCACCTCCTTCCTGACTCAGGGATTGCTCAGCTCACTCCCAGCCAGCAAAGGTTGGGTGGGCAGCTCCAGCTCGAAGTTTCCCATTCAAGGGTGGCCCAGGAGCCACCTCCTGCTGCAATGTCCCAGGAAAATGTGTCAGAAATGTTTCCTGGGCTGGCACCAGCACGGTGATCCTGGTTCCCCCACATCTCTCACCATGGTGAAGCACAGGGAGTGTTTTAATGCTGTGTCCTCTACTGGCAATGCCTCCCCACAGGTGAACTGTGCTCCTCTCGTGTGTTTTAGACAAGTTGGTGATCTTTTTTTTTAATTTTTTTCCCCTATTTCTTTTTCTTCTGTAAAATGAGGTTGAGGAGGCAGTGCAGGATCTGGGCTTGGTCTGTGCTGGTTTTCTTTGCACTTTGGTGGAATCACTCGGGATGGTGATACCCAGCTCTGCATTACTGCTATTTCTCACTTTAATGACCCTGGTAAATCTTTAATGATTGCCATCGCTGTCATGATGTCAGAAGGGCACAAAGGGCCCTCATCTGTCTTGATGCAGCCTAAGAAAATATGCTCACAGATGTCAGTTAAAGTAATGGCATTGGTGTAGGTCACTTGGATTGTTACGGGGAGCCACCTCTCCTTACAAAAAGCAGCACAGAAATTCAACTCATAATCATTATAATCACTTAAAAAAACCCCCAAATGTCAATGCCTTAGATTTTTTTTTTTGATTAACTAGGGCAGCACATTCCAGACAAAAAAGAATTGGGACAGGCACGTCACAGGAATGGGCCTCCTCATCCCAGTGTTCCAGAGCACCTGAGATATAAGCTCTTCTTTTAAATTAGGTATTTCCAAGAGTGAGATTTTCATCCAACACTTGCCTAAAAGTCTGTGTTGGGGGAATTTATTCAATATCAGAACAAAGATTTTTTTTCCACCCCTTAAACATTGTTTCATCACGAGTGATTTCCCTATCACAGCATAGCTTTCAAGACATAATTGTCTCAAATTATGGGGTGTGGGAGCAACCCTGAGAGTCAGAAATTGGATATACACATCTCCTGTCCTCATTAAGAGCACTTGCCTGCCTAATCCACTGAGCAGCACAGAGAAAATGGAGCCCTGTGGGTCAGCATCAATGGATTCAATGAGGTCTTCATCCTCTAAAAATGTCATTAGTGGGAGTAAGAGCTGGCTGTGGGCCCTGGTGTTGGCTGCAGCCCTCTGGGGAGCATAAATCTGTCACAGAGGTGCTCAGGCTTGCCTGGAGAAGCTCCCACCCATTGCTCCACTGTCTACCACTCTTGTTCCCCCCCATTTCTCGTGTATCACCAGCTCCCCTGAGTGTAGGGACAGACACTGAGCCATTGCCACTGATCTCCACCCCTCCCAAAATTCAATGTTCATGCTGAGCCAACCCACGTCTTTGAGTGAGTTCACTTCCCACCAGGAGTTGTCCCCACATAGATTTTCATGCCTGGTTGAGTTTCAAGACTCAGACTAAGTTTGCAGGTTGATCTGGGCAAGGAGAAGGTTTTTCTGGTCAGGGACTTGGTGGTACTTCTGCTTAGTGGTGATGGAGTGTGGGATTGGATTAATCTGTCTCCTGGAGTTGGGTATTTTTGTCTTCCTTACTATGCTGTCCTCAACTCCATATAAAATCTAATTTTTTGTTGCTTTCTACAGAAATTTCAAGGCACTCTGTCTCTGAACCTGATCAGTAAAATGTGGGTTTATTTAAGAACCCTCCTTCTTGGGCTGTTCTTCAAAACAGAAAAAGCTTGAGAACTTTTCAGCTGTATGTGGTAGTTAATATTTGACTCCATGTAACATCCAGAGCATGAGATTAGGGAAGGGTGGATGACCTAGAAAAACACAATGTAATCTCATTAAAAAAAAAAAATCTTAAAAAATATTCAAGCTCTAGTGGATTATTATTTTATTCATAAACCATATTTTCACAGCAGATTTTTATTACACTTCTCTGTTCACCTAACTTTGTAGTCTCTTTTGATTTTGTTTTAGTCTGCAGTTATTTTCCACTTCTAAGACATTTGATCTGTGTTTTCCTTTAGACCTCTGCCTCTTTGTATGGATTACTAGAAAGGAGCTCAATCACAATTTTGCCTCTGATGTGGATATTTCTTTATTGAAGGTTGTACAAAGGCGTCCTTCCTCAAGCTCCATTTCAAACAGGGCTTCAAATACAAACTAAAAAAAAAAATAAAAATAAATAAATAGCTAATCTGAGCAGGCCAAGACAGGCTTAATTTCAGCTTTCATGGCTGTGTGCTTGGTACAATGTCAACAGCAAATGGTCACAATCTTCTGTGCTACACAATTTGAGCAGTCTCAGGCCTTCTAATTATCTATTTGAGGATTTTATAATAAAAATAAGAAATCAATATTAATAAAAAAATTAAAAATCCAAAAAGAAGTAGGTTCTTGATGAATATATCACAGTACTAGATTCAGCTGTAATTTGAGGATGCAGAATTCCTCTGTTAAATATTTATTTTTCCCCCTTGGATGTGGGATTTCCTGTCAGCATTTTGTGTTTTCCTCCTGCAAATAAACACAGCACAGAACTTTACAGTCTGTGATGAGGCAGTATGAGAGTATTCTTCTGGGAATACATTTTTTACATGTGTTAATATAAACTATGCAATAGCTCCTCGGTTAAAATTTTGACTTAAAAGTGTTTTAACCTGCTTTGGCAGATATGGATTTATAGAAAGACTGCTCACCCTACACTTACAGCACTTACTGTGATTGCTGGGTGAGTTCTGTGAGAATTTACGAGCAATGATATTAATTAGCTGAGTTATACATTTTATTAGGTACAATTTTCCAGCCATATAATTCTTGGAATCTGAAAGACAAAAATTAACCTACTTGGGGTTTATTCCATAGTCTAGGCTAGAGATTTTTAGTCTTTCTCTGTAGGCATATTTTAAAGTAATGGTGTAATTGTTAGTATCCATGTTATGTTGTAGTATTTTCCTAATGTTATTTTGTCTTCAAATATCTCTGAGATGAGAATCCAATTGATGTAGTGCTGCTTGTTTAGGGAGACAGGGATGCACAGAAGAGTTTTCCCCTGATGACTGGTGTATAAGAACTAGGTGAGAATATTTTTTCTTAAAGAAGGCTTGGACTTCAAGATACCAAATGTAAAAATCTCTCAAGGTGTTTGAAGCTTGCTGGACTTGATGTTCAGGAGATATTTCAGAGACAGCTGGTATTTGTGCTCAAAGTTATGTCCTGGCTGCTCTGCAGGATACAGGACTATTCTGCATGGACTTGTAACCTCAAAGGAACAACCTTGCTGCTGATCTTTCCTTACTGAGATGGATGGAAAGCAAAACAAAAGCCTTGCCTCTTCCCAGCCTCTGAATGGCAAGTGGTGATGGGAGCTGAGCTGCACTTGTACTTGATGGGAACAGGAATTGCTACACTTTGCAGAAAATGTCACCATTTTTCAAAGTATCAAACCAAGATCTGACTGACAAACTGAACGTGCTAAATTGGTTGTTGGCTGTGGGGGAGAGGATTCTTCAACAGAACACAGACTGGAGAGGAACCAAATGGCACTGAAGGCTGGAGCTTGGACCCACAGCTGCCTGGTGGGCCTGAAATCCCTCCCATCCTGACACCTCCATGAGGCTCTGGAAAGGACCCAGATGCTCCAGCCTCTCTCAGGCAGCCACCCCCTCCCCTGGTGCCATTTCATGTCCATGATTCTCCTGTAAGTTGTATTTAAGTGTCTCAGCTGTGTAATTTAAACTGAAGATGATGAGGGTTATGCCCACTTGCACAGGAGATGTATTTGGCCCAGCTTCTTAGTAAGCTTTAGGTTTGAAAAGTGAAATTATCCTAATTGCAGTCTTTATTGTTTGGTTTATGAGGTTCTAAATCAGGAAATATGCTAAGTCTTCCCTGTTTCACCCCCTCCCCAGGTTTTCTTAATGGCTGGTTCTGTGCCTTCTAGAGCAAAATTGTTGTGGTTATTACTTTTGTTAAAAGAAAAATTTTGTGGAAAATTTCGTTTTGATCTTCCTTCATTTTTCTTGCCCTTCTGTATATTTGAATTTAGGCTCCATCTCTTAGTGGCAATCTGCCATGTCTTTCTGAGTTCTCATTTATTTGTCTCTCTTTCCCTGCTATCTCCAGGTTCCTTTCTCAGTAAAATTAACAAACTCTTTCTTACACCACAGCTGAGTTTGGTTCACTGACTGATCCAAACACTCTGCTTGTTTCTGCAGGTTCTTTATGTCTGGAGTGAATTCTGCTTCAGCATTGCAATTACCATTACAGCTGATTAGAAAATCAAATTCTTTCATTTGGAATGTTTCACAAAAAGCAAGTTTCTAAAAAATGCTTTCATTGAACATTGTAGAAATATTTCCATTTTCTCTGTCAAAGACTACAAGCAAATATTGGGACTTTTTTTTAGCATTTCATTGAGACTGGCATGAATAAAAAACCACATTAGTTGAATATTTTTTTGATTACAGAAGCCATATGAATGTAGTCTCACATACTGAAATACCTTGTTTGTATATGAATTTCTGTGGTGCTGAAGGAAGTTACTACAGTTTAGAAGTCAGTATTATATTATATACTATCACAATGGCTGAGAGCAATGGGTCTTGCTTACCACAGACTGATTTTGGTTTTCCTAAAGAAATAAAACACAGAAAAACTCATGTAAATAATGTCCTGCTTCTGTATTCCTGCTTTTTACTGTGCCTCATTGGCCCTGTCAGACCTTACATTGTGCACCCCAAATAAAGAGCAATCTTTGAAAACCTTGCATTTAAAAACTGTCGTGAAGTTTGAAATGAGAATAAATTTTCCTAGTCTCAATCCCTGCCAGTGGTATCAATGAAATAATGGAAATCATCTGGTGATCTGGTAGAGGGAGGATGCTCTCTGAGGATGAATTTGGTGTCAGGAGGGGAGGGTGCCTCATCCTTCCTGTCCCCAGCACCCATTGCCCCAGTGACAAAAATAACAGTGCTGCTATTCCTGAACACTCCAGCATGTTCACTCTGTGCAGGAGATAATGAAGTGTCATTATTTCCTCAGCTGATGGAAAAGGGAGCATTCCTGTGTTTGCTGAGTGCTCTGCCTGTGAGGGCACCACCGCAGATCTGAGCCCAGAGCACTTTGCACCTGAGCCTGGGGGATGAAAGCCCTGATTTCATCATGACCCAGCACTGGCACAGACATACACTCTGAAGAAAAAAATCCAAACCCAGCAACCTTGTACACTCTTCCTTTCTGTCTCTGATTCAAGCACTGAATCAAGCACATTTATGTTCATACTATGCAAAGTGTCAGTGCAGCCTTACTGCTGCTCTTACTGAAGCTACTGTTTGCTATTTCCATCAAATTTAACACCCATGGGAGTCATCACAACACAAAGCCTGGCATGGTCAGCCTTCAGTGATGTTTTCCCTCTTCCTGGCCCTTGTTGCATTCAGAAATCCGTGCAAATATCCACAGGTTCTCACAGCATCACTGCTGGAAACCAGAGGGAGGAATTTCTGGTCTCCTTCACAGATGGGAAAATGAGGCAGGGTGGGAAAGGCCCTGCTGAAGGTCATGTGCCCAGCAGTGTCAGAAACTGCATCAGAGCTCATGGCCCTTAAATGCCAGCTGAGTTTTGGGCTTTGTTTCTGTTTTGTTCTGGTTTTCTCCTTCAAAATCAGAGGGGTTTTGGATGAGGTAGGTTGAAGTGACTGAGTTATGTTCAAAATAAATAACTGGGCAATCTGATGCGCACTACTCAATACCAATTCATGCTGGGTCATCCTGCTCCTGATGCTTTTCCAGAAGCCCAATATTGTGTATTTAGCCTTTATACTGTAGTAGGAAGTAGGAAACTCATTGCATTGAACTCTGTCCAACATTTCAGTGAGTTTTTCATGTCCTAGAACAGTGTAGCTCCATTTGTAAAGATCCCCTGATAATTCCAGGTATTCTAGTTTGGATCTGGAGAGCCCTGGGTGCTGCTTTCACCTTTCCCTCAGATGTCCTGTGTGACCTCAGGGAAGTCATTTATTGCCTCCTGTCTTGTTTTTCCATGTCTAAAAAAGACCAATAATGATTTTCTCCTTTTGGTGGCCTGGGTGAGGGTCTCAGATGCTCTGATCAAGAGGTGAATAACTTCAAAAATTCATTTAGAGTTCTTCATGGAATTGAAGAAGATACTGCACAATATGACAGCACCTGTCTGTATCTGATTTTTTCCTCAATTTTATGTCTCCCTACAGAGAATTGTGAAGCCTTACCTGTACTTTATCTCTCTATCCAGGATGTTCTGGACCTCTGCTTGCATCCTACTGGTATGTGACTCTTTAATGTTGAAGTTTTGAACTAAGTACCATCTTATTTTTTGTTTGTTTTTTTGGGGGGGTTTTCATTTCACAATTCAGACCAGTGAAATCTGCTTCTGTAGTTCAGCAACAAAAGCAAGATCTGCCAAATTATTCAAAGATAATTAGAACAGATGGCAAAATATGGCATCTCAAACCTCCCAGAAACATTTAACATCCTGATTACATTTCACAGAATAAATGTTGACTGAGATAAGTGCAGCAAGGCGCTTTTTATGAGTGTGTTGACGGTTTTTGTTTCCCACCAACAGAATTATGGTTTAGTTACATTAGTGGAGAATTTACATTGGGATGCAAATTTAAGGCAAATTTTACAAACTAAGATAATACAGATGGCAGCACCTGCATTCTTTATTTTCCAATTGTTTGCATGACCACCAAGAGAGAAGTAATGTCACAAGTGAATTTGTTCTTTTATGTGCTGTTTTTGGTTTTTTTTTTTTTCACTGAAATTAATTTTAGTTCAGTCCAAAAACCTGATGGAAATATCTGGCCAAGTGAGTTTATCTGTAATGAGAAGACTTTTATGAGGAGGTGAATCACACCCTGCAATCTGAAGGAGCTCTTTGGTCCCTTTTCAGACCTTTCCAGCCTCCTGCTGCCAGGTGAAAGTCAATCAGCACCTGTGAAGAGTCTCCATCACTGCAGGGCCAGAAATGACCTTTTCCATCCCGATTTGGAGGGCATTTCAGCTTGGTGAGCGTTTAAAGCTATAAAACAGTAGGAGGTAAGGAAAAAAGGGTTTTTTTCTGTCATTTTAGTGGCTTTAAGGCTCACTTCTGTACCATTTTCTGGCTTACAGGGTGAGGTAAGGGTAGGAATTCCCAAGGTGAGGGGTAAGCGAAAATGAGAAAGAGGAAGATGAGGTTTTTACTTCATTGCTGACTTTCAGGAGCTGCAATTTTAGGGAAAGTAAACAACACAAGGTCCACCACAAAGGGTGTTGGTGCTGTCAGCAATAGAGAGATTCCATTCGTTTCACTGCACTTTCAATCAGGTAGTGCAGAAGAAACCCCATTTTATTTGTGGGATAGATGTGGGTGAAAAGATAAATTCTGCTTACTGCTGACTCCTGTTTGTAGAGTTGAGGAAATCAGGCCATCACCAGCATTTCAACCTCAGAAACAGGTTTCAGTTGTGAAGTCTCAGAGGCAAAGAAGGAAAAAAAAGAGAAATCAACAGTTGAAAAATGATTAGGAAATCTCTGGTGCTTTGAAGAGTTGAGTTGTAGGAAGCTGACACTATGGATGGAGCCAACAGCCACTTTCTCATGATGGGAGCACAGAAAAGAGAGATTATGGCAATTTTGTATATTTTTTTTAAGGTTTCAGGAGGCTTAAGGATTGTTGATAAGTTGAATTCTGTAAGCTTAGTAAGTTTTTTAATTTCTCTCTCTTGATGCAAATAGATAATGTGTCAGAATGAGCCAAAGGGCTCAGGTGAACATTATCAACCTCTATAGCTCAGTGTTTCAGTGATGAAAGAGGTGATCAAATTTATGCAGGAGCTGTGGAAGGGGAGGAAAAGAAAAAATTAACTAATTTCAAGTTCCTCACTTATTCTGGTGGCACTTTGATAATTTTGGCTGATTCTTGGGGTGATGTGCTGCTCCAGAGCTGCCCTTCCCTGGAGAAAGGAAATGAAAAGGGGGAATGCGTCATTTTGGGTGATATTTTTGGCAAGAAAATGTAGGCCTGGAAATGAACATGGAGTGAAATGGGAACAAGGGAGAGTTAAATTTTCTGTGGGGGAGTTTTGGGGTGCTGCTTTGAGCTCCATGCAGCTCACCAGAAATTGCAGAGGGTTCACGTGTGAGATACAAGGCCAAGTACAGAAGAGTTGCTTGCAGGAACGGAGCAGCGAGGCTGATTTTGGCAGGGCAGCCAGAGCACATTTCCCAGGGGTGCCAGAGGCCCCTGTGCTCCCAGTTTGCCCTGAATCCAGAACAGCTGGAAGCATAACCCAGATCCCCCACATCACAGGCAGCTGCTTTATCACCAGAAACTCAAAAGCTGCTCTGTTGCTATGAGATGATCCCTCGGTCAAATGTCAAAACTTTGAAATATTTTCTTAAGATGGCATCTTTCTGTTCTGATATTCTGGAAGATGTAGAGGCCAAAATGAGCTGCTGCAGGCTGATTGTTTCATTGACTGACAGTCTGTGAAGGCACCTTTGGTGTCCACCTGCACAACCACACACCTGGCAGGCAGCACAGCAGCTTTTAAAGCTCTCTGCTCCCCTGGCAGCAAAAACAGAGGTGTAGAGGTGAAGCTCTGGTCTCCAGCAGGAATATACTGAGAAACTCAAGAAATAAACTCATTTCAGAAGAAAATACTTTAATGGAGAGGGTATAATAGCACCTGAGCCTAATTTCCAAACTCCTGATTAGGAAGATATTATGAAATCTCTTGTTTAGAAGAGCTGGGTTGTAGGAAACTGACACCATGGATGGAGCCAAAAACTACTTCCTTCTCATGATGGGAACACAGGAAAGGGAGATCATGGTAATTTTGGTTTCTGTAAGGTTTCAGGAGCCTTAAAGGCTGTTGATAAATTGAATTCTGTAAGCTTAATAAATAGTACAAAACCTAGGGCTGGTTCTCTGGGGATCTCATGATAGGAACACTCAAAGTGGAGATTATGGCAATTGTATTTTTTTAAGGTTTCAAGAGCCTAAAAGGCTGTGATAAGTTGAATTCTGTAAGCTTAATAAATAGCAAAAAATCTAGGGCTGGTTCTCTGGGGGGCTGAGAGACACAAAGGGAGAAAACACACACCCTCAGAGCTGGAACAGGATGAACCTGACTGCATTTCATTTCTCTGTTTTTTAACTTCAGGTGAGTAAATTGATGCTGAAATCACACAATACGTGTGGCAGGAAAGCTGACACCACTAACTGCACGTTAGATTTTTGGTGTAACAGCTTGGTTATGCTGAGCCTGGTCCCAGTGGTGAGTTTTAGACTCTGGAGACACCATGGTTTGTGTATGCACACAAAGAATGCTGTCAGGTTGGGTTATGATTGTTTCATGGTGTTTAATTATTGTGTTATCATGAAAACTGCTCAAATTGTTTCCTAGAATGAGACAAGACAGCTTCCAAAGCAACATCACTTTTGCATTTCACCAGAATAAAACTGCCTTGCCCTTAATACCTTAAAAGAGTAGTGAAATGAAATTTAACTTTCAGGGAAGAGAATAAGTGAAGGTTCTAAACAGGATAGGATTTTGTGCTGATAAGTGGATTATACCTCAGTCAGGGTACTCCAGATTTTACAGACTCCAGTCTGAATTTAACATATGGCCTCAGCCCTAGGCCAGGGTCTTACTTGAATTATTCCAGACTTGTACACAGAAAGCTGTGCTCCAAACATGGATCCAATTACCAGCTGCAGTCAGGCAATTGAATGGCTACAGAAGAAATAATCTGAGACACTGGGGGGTGGGAGGGAAGGGAAGCAGGGGGAGGAGTGGGGAGAGGACTGTGATTTGTGTGGTAATCAAGAGGAGAAGGTCAATTGTAATAGAACAGGCTGGTTTGGAAGACAAAGCTATTGCAGGATGCCTTCCACTCTGCTGAGGGATGCTATCAATAGATCTGATGCTTTCATTAGGAAAAACATCACCAACTGACAAGATGGATACAGGCAGGGGAAGGAGGGCTTTTGATGGAGCAGGTGATTAAAACCTAGACTGAAGACAAACAATTAGCAAACACCAGGCTGATGAGCTGTGCAGGAACTCAAGCACACAGAGGGAGGAACAGAGAAGGTGCAGCAGTGCTCACACTCAGGCAGCTGGTTCTGATTGGTGGCACTGAATGGGCTTTTCTGCCTCTTTTCTGCTACTGTGAGCCCCTGAATAGACACCCCAAAACTCCTGCTGTCCCCAGCAAGCACAAGGGTTTGTTACCAGTTTGATTGCAGTTTAAGCAGCCTGCTCTCTGCTTTTCTAGAGGCAGCAGGACTAGAAAGGAGCACCTATTGATGTGTAGCCTTTGTGTGGTGGCTGTGGCTGCTCCGAGCCTGGTTTGGAGTGGCTGCTGTGTCAGTGCACCCTTTAAACATTTCAGTGCTCATTTGCTGGCAGCAGCCTGGGCAGCTGACACCCACATTCCTGGAAAATTGGTTATTTTTTATCCCTTCTTCATCTCACGAGATGAGGGCTTTTGAAAAATCTGAGGGTGTGTTTTCTGCTAGGATTGCAAAATAGCAGTTGAGCCTTCAACTGCCTTCCCCCAGCCTACAGGCCAGCCTATAAATCAGGGAGAAAAAGGGTTTGGATACTTATGTTTGTTTTACTGCTGTTTGCATAATATTATATGTTCTTCTTGAGCTATGGCAAATGAGCTAATGCTTCCATCAGTTTAAAATACTGGCACTTATCAATTACAAGCATTGATTGCCACAAAGCTTCTGGAATATTGAATTTATGGTTGAGAGAAATGCTGTTTCTGAGATGTTAATCATGTCTTTCATAATATAAGGTGCTGAGATGCAGCTTTTGAGGAGAACACAGAAAAACCTAC
>VZTZ01011621.1:365911-383066 GCA_013400955.1 Drymodes brunneopygia | reverse complement strand
TCTATGATTTCATTTCAAAAAAAAAAAAAAACCAAACCAACCAACCCAGATTTTGAAAAATGGGGGCATCAGAAGTTATGACGAGCCGTCAGGAGCTATTTATTCCATAAAAGCGTATGGTGTTAATGTATCCATCAGTGCTGATAAATCCATCATGGCTTAATCTGCTGTGCTCAGTGTGGTAACAGGACAAGGAGCAGCCATCTGCTTCCCGTGTTTGATTGCTGTTTCTGTGCACAAATACAGCCCTGCTTCCAGCACTTAGGAGTGATTAGCTGTAACTTATGGGGCTCGCTGTGACATTCCCACTGAGTAATTACTGGGGAAAGCAATTTTGGGGGGGGGGTGGCATCTGAACACGGGGGCAAGTGGTTAGCGACTACATTTGTGACAAGTTTAAGGTCTAACAAATCTCCCCCTACTCGTGTGCCATAAGGGAAAGGAAGAAGGGCAGAGCACAATCTGTAAAGATATTTTTCCGAAGCCTACTCTGCAGAAGCTTGAAAAGCCTGATTTCCGATCCCTCCGAGCCCCCGAGGCAAAACAGTCCTTGATTAAAAAAAGGGGGGGAAAATTTAATTGCTCTTTCTCTCACAGTCCTTAGCTTGGTAATTTGTTTTTCCAGTAGTTGCACAGGATCAGGGATATGGGGGCTTTGTGCTCAGGCTCCCCTCATCAGGAGGTGGTGGGGGCTGAGGCATGACCAAAGCTTCTGTCCCCCTGATTCATAGTTTATTTCATTTCCTTTGTTAAAGGGGGCTAGTTCTCCAAAACCTGTCTTGAAACTACTGGTTTGGAGAGACCTGCTCCCAAAACTGAACCTTCCTGCATCCCTGCCCTGTCCTTGAACTTTACTCACCCAAATGTTTGTTTATAGAGGGGCAGATTAAATGCACAGTGAGAGAGAGTTGGTTCAGCAGCGCTGACCAAGATATTCGGAACAACTCCAATCCCCAGCTTTGTCCTATTTTAAGTTCTTAAGGGGGATTTGAGGTTTTCTTAGAACTACTTATGGTATTGTAAGCAATTTTCTTTTTGGTGAGGGGCAGCTATTACCCTTCTCCTTTTGTAGGATTTTATTACCTGCTCTCCCTCTGACCAAAGACCCCAGCTCTCCTCTTTTCCCCAGCTCCTCTCACTCTGAGGGGGAATTAAAATAAAACTTTATATTGACTATTGCTGGGTTTCCCTCTAAACTGAAAATGCTTGACTGTGACTTTAGAGTTGCATTTGGCCTGACACAAAAATTAATTTCTCTGGAATCATGTAGCTTTTTGAAGCACTTTGGGACATGTGAGAGGTTCTACATGTCCTACAGCTAACATGAGTGTATTTTACCTGCCCTGATAATAGGCAGCTGTACCTCAGGTTTGTGCTCTGTGGTCACTCACACAGAGACTTTTCTTCCTTGGGCAGGAGTAACATCAACCAAACTTCAGAGTTCTTAGAGCTGCAGCTGTTTTCAAGGGGGTTTTTGGCTTTTGGAGGAGTAAAACCATTCATTGTGCAGCCTTGAACATGGTGGTGAAGATTTTCCCTGGTGCCCTTGGGCTGTGTGCCAGAGCATCCCTTGCCAAATCTGGGTGACTGACCAAGAAAAGAAAGATGTTTTTACGTAGCTGTGGACTAAGATTTTTAATTTTTTTTTTTTCTGTAAACAGGTGAAAATGCAAATATTTCCTATGAAAATTCCAGAGCACAGCCTGTGTAAGATCCTCCTCAACAACAGAAAATAGTGCCCAAAGCAGCTGCCCACATACTGAACCCTGAGCATCCCTAATCCAAGCTGCTCCTGAGGCTTTGCCCTGAGCAGGGCAGGGACTGAGGGGTTTGGGGGCCAGGCAGCAGATCCCAGAATGGCAGGAGAAAGGTAAAACATGCTCAGACTGGGAAAAAACAAAACATGAAGTGTTGCAGTGAATTTTGCCATGAGCAAAGAGATGGAGCTTTTCAAAATAGAGGAAACACTTGCAAAAGAAATCTTCCCTTCCTTACTTAGTCTTCTCCTGGAAGGGTTTGTGATGCCAGTTCTCATTCTGCCTTCTGCTCTGCTCTCCTCATTCTGAGTCCAATTGTGATGGGACAATTTCCTTTCCATGCCATAACTTGTTGCAGCACTAATTACATCTTTGCTTTAAGAGCTGCAGCCACCAGTAGAGAGTGATTGGGTTGTTCTTTACCTTTAATGGGAAATGGTGACTTTTGTTTGCTGCTGCTGCTGCTGGCTGGATTTGTGCCAGAGTCATACAGCAAATTAAATATTATATATCTCCCATATAACCCTGCCTAATGTAGATCCAAAGTAATTGCTTCTGGAGTAATTGATTTACATCTATAGCCAATATTTCTGCATGTCTTTTGTTGTTTTAATTATCTAATGATCTGATTGTGCAAGCAATACAGGATAAAGGCTTCAGGTTTATTTCATTTTGCATTGCAGAAAGTCAACAATTTGAAAAGTAGAGGTTTGCAGCCCAAATTGCACAGGACCTTTTAACCTGGATATCTCTTTGACCCGCACAACTCAACAATGATGATATTTTTATCATTACAAGTAAGAAACATCCTCTGTTGTGTTGTGAGTAAATACTTAATTGCCCCATTTTATGTGTGATCATAGGATTTGCTTTTTGTCAAGGAATAAATTTGTAGCTTATTTTATTAACCAAGATGAAGAAAAGACTGCCTGGGGTTTTTAGCTCGGTTGCTTTATTTGAGATTTTTTTTTTCTTCTCCCAAGTAATACAAAGATTTGTTGTTATTTGACTGTGCCTGTTTTTGAAGGCTGATTACAGCATTTGAGGACATGGGATGCAATCAGTCCTTAGCTAATTACTTTAGCTAGTTCATTATTAATTTGCAATGCAACCTCTTCCAATCTAGCACATCCCTGTCTATGCCATGCCAATGACAGTGAAAAATGGAGCAGAAAGGGTTTAGGAGCTCTGGAAGGATGGGAGGTGATGTTACAGTTTTATTCCATCATTGCTGGCTGAGGATCTGCCTGGGGAAAGTTTCCTGCTTGGCATCAGAGAGGGACTGCAGGGTGGGAATCCAACTGCAGGCCAGTCATCAGAAATTGTGTCCATCTGAAGATGAGAGGAAAAAATAGTGATAATGCCTTTGTGGAAACCAGTCAGAATGGAGACCAGAAATCCACGACATGGAGGAGTTTAAGATGTGGGATGAGAGAAGGGTGGTGCTGATAAAAAAATCTTTAGTGAAATGCATGAACAGAAGGCAAACTGCTGTGTTATCAAAGGGATACCTCAAACTCCTCATCAATTAACCTTATATGAAACAATCTAAATTCTCACGGTGTCAGAATTCATTGGAATCAAACATTTCTGGAAGGAATTGGTGAAGCATTTGCTCCCACCAACATTCTAAATATTCCTTCTTACGTTGCTGCACAGGGAGAATGAGGATAAATGCTGAGGACTCTGTGTCATAAGAGGATGTTTGCAGGTAAAATTAAGCACGAGGTTGTCAGAGGCACTGAATTTCATCAGATTCTTTCAGATTATGTTTTTGTTAAAGAAGAGAATTGATATTATTTCACCTCTTGATGCCTTTCTCCCTTTCTCTCACATGCTGCAGGATTTTTTTTTGCTGTTTACACCAATACTGGACTTTTCAAAAATAGCCCAGTGCAGGTTTCCCAGAGATGCTCCATAGCCTTGCTGCTATTTAATTTCTTTGGCCTTTTAAGTAGCTGCTTTTAAGTTACTTTACTACCACCAGAACTTCCTTCTTTATCCAATATAGTGCCCCTGCCTGATGATTACAACCATATTGCCACTTATTTTATTGATGCTGAATTAACATCAGTTGTTGTTATTATTATTATTATTATTATTATTTTGGTAAACACTAAGTTTTGGTGCTGTTTTCCATTATTCTGTATTGTTCACATATTTTATAACCTTTACAAACTCTGCTTCCGGGGCTATAAAATCCATGAAATGTGGAGTTTGAAACAGAGTCAGGTAGTGCTTTAAAAAGAAGTTATTCCCATTTTATAGCCATTTGTTAGGTAATCAATTTAAAGGTCTTCTCTACTGCCCTTTAAATGTGTAGGTACAATTCCTATAAGCATTAATAGGATTTACATTTCCTGTTCACTGGAGACCACATTCTTTAATTTGCTTCTCTTTCTTTCTATACACAGGTAAAAGGAATCTGGTGTAGATAAAATACTGCAGCATATTTTTAAATATTTTCTATATTTGATTTTAACAACTTTGTCTTCAAATTTTTTTCTGTTCAGAGCAGCATAAAAACATAACAGCACTGTTTTTATTGCACCTCTTTCCTGATAATACAGCGACAGTTATTTCATGACTAATACATTTAGAGGGACATAAATCTGACTTTCAGTATTGATCACCCACCTCAGTGGATTAAATTCTGAAAAGGGAACTCAGGGCTGTCACTGAGGGAGGTGCTGTCAGAGCAACCACCCAGGTAAATTAGAAGGTGGCAAATTAAGAGGAAAGGTGGGGCAGGTGGCATCCAGAGAACAGTGGGCAAGCAAAGAACTGCAAACTAAACTCAGACACCTGCGGGCATAATGGAAACAAAACCCCACAGGTTTCAAGCAGGAAAAAATTTGGAACACGTTCTTAGAAGTTCTGGATTAAAGAGAATTATTTTCCCCCTCCAGCAAGTGGGAATGTTGGACTTGTCTCTTGCATTTGTGCTGAAATTGGCCCTGACATCTGGAGGCTACTGCAGTATCTAAGAATTTTTTTTTTAAAAAAAGGCAAAGTCGTGTTTTAGTCGTGCTTTTCTGTACTGGGAAATATCTTTTGTGTTTCAGCTGCATAGGCAGAGGTTTCCTGAGGCAGATTGAACTTTGGGATATTGTAAGTGTGGCACTAAACAGCACAGTGAGATTGGTGCTTTTAAAATTGTACAGAGAAAACGTTCAGACTTCAGCAACTCCATCACAAACGAAATACTAACAACTCTGAGATCTCCACAGACTCAATGTAGTAAAATACACTTGCAATATTCATCAGAACCCAGAACACCAAATAACTGATAGCCATAACATCTTTGTAGTGTACCAATTCCACAGTTATTTCCAGGAACTTTCACTTGATATCATAAAAGATTATTTAAAAGTAACTTTTCTTCTGGTGCACAGCAGAAGAAAAAAAAGAATGCATTTTCTAGCTGCCTTTCCATCCTTGCCTCAGAGCTTGACTGATCACTTCTTTCATCAGAGGTCATCTGTGCTCCTAAAAATGAAACCTGTGTGGCCACTGTTTGTTCAGTTGTTGCATATTAGCTCCTCAGTGGTTAAAAAGATCTGAACAAATAAGAGGGCTTACCCTACATTATATTACCCTTTATTAGTAGGAAATTGAAGTCTAGAGATTATTATTAAGCCTCAGCCACTGAAGGCTCCCCACGCTCAGATAAAGCCCCCTCGAGCTGACCCTTGATCAGGCTGCATTAGGAGGGTTTTCCCCTCGTTGCTAATTAAATAAACAGTGCTGATGGTATTATTCCCCCTCAGAGGCATTCCATGACATCAGCTCCCCGTGGCACCCGGGGACAAAGGGAATCAGGTTCCTTTTGGGGGCTCAGTGCTGAGCTCGGGGTCTGGCTTGGGCCATCCTGCCCTGGTGTGTTTGACACGAGGCTGGATCGGGTGTCCCATTGAAGCTGGGGCAGAACAGGGACAGGGTTTCTGCTCAAATAGAAATTTTGTGGGTTTTTGCTTTCCCAAGTGGAAGAGAGGCAATTTGGTTTCTGCCTCGGTGTGCCAGGAAACACAGGAGGAAACAGCTTGATGAGTCTGAGAAGCACAGACATCTAAAGAGAGGGTATTTGGGTAACTTTGGTGCCTTTCCAATGCTTAACTCAGATTTTTACTAAAAATGTGTCTTTACGGACAGATTTCTTTACTTTGAGGTAGGAATGAGGTTAAGGTAAAGAACTCCTAATTTTTCCATGGAAATTTCAGTTGAAGGGCAAAATCTCTCTGCCAATATCACCTAAAAGTAAATAAATTCCAAGCAGAATATTTATTATTTTCTGGGAAAACAGTCATCTCTACTTTAAACAGATAGAGTTCACTGGAAAGCAAATAGAGATGAATCTGGGGTTTATTTTGTTTTTCTGATTTTGTCTGCGTGGAGGAAGTGCTGAGGTTTACACAGAGCTGTGGTGAGATCAAAAGGTCCAACCTGGAAAACAGAAATTCTTGTCACTCAGGATGACATAAAGGATCACCTCACCACTGTACTATGGACTGTGCTGCCTCCCAGTCCTGAGTGTGGAGAACACGTGAGCAGGAGCCAGAAAAATCCAAATAAATACTCAGCTTTTCTTCCCAGCATTCTTGAACTTGGGGGTATTTTTTATCTTTGGTGCAATGTGCTCCTAGGGAAAACACATGGGCCAAAGCCTTGGTTCTCCAATGAAAAAAAGGCCTTCAAAACCTCTGCTTCAAGAATAAATAAGGACAAAGGAAAAAGAAAAAAATACTAATTTATCTAATTAAGAAGGTGCCATTACTTGTTTTCATTTGGTTTTTCGAAAATCAAATATCTTACGACTTAAATGAATCTTGTTTGAGTTAGAATATTTTCAAATTAAAACATGACCCTGTTCAAGTGGGAAAATTTCTAGCAATGAAAAAGAATCTGCTCCAGGTTTTTGGCAATTTGTTCCAGTTGCATATTATCATCACCATAAAAAGATTTCTTGCACCTTTTCTTTCCCTATCCATTTTTTTTTTTTTTTTTGCAATAGGCTTCACTAATTATTTTTCTTACAATTTTAAGTAATTAATTAATGAACATCCTGACCAGCAGGGCACCATCCTGCACCAGGCTCACAGGGAAATGCCACATTGTCCTTCAAATTGTCACTCAAGGATTTTGACCCAACACTGTCACAATTGTTTGTCTTTTCCCCATTTCTGTGAGACCCATCCCAACACTTTTTTTTTTTTTTTGCAATAATCCATGCTAAGAGAGAGGGCAGAGCCTCCCTGCCTGCTCTCCCTCTTCCAGAATCTGTATTTTATTAGCCTTTAAATTTAAAGGATCACAAAATGTATTTCTCAAAGCAGCTGGCACCGCTTAGAAGTCGTAACGTTTCAAACTTCTCTGTGTAAAGATGGATTTGTTGGAAAATTGCTAACAATCTGTAAATCTTTATAAAACCAAGATCAATTCTGAAGTAACACTGTTTATTTTATTGCTCATCTCTGTCGTGGTGGCTCTTGATGGCACAGAAACCTGAAGTACAATACAAATGCTGTTTGTCAAACCTTATAAATTCCAAGCAATGCTTGGAGATTTTTATTTGAAGTGCCTTCTACTAGGAAATGAAATCTTGTTTAAAGCAAAACGTTTTGCAGAAAATTTAACTAAGATTTTTTTTTTTCTTTGCAGGAGAATGGCTGAAACCAGTAAGGCTGAAGATTTTTTGTTTTGAATTTCTGTAGTACTTTTTTTTTCTTACTGTTTTTATAATATGGAGCTTTATTAAGGCTTAAAAATTTAATAAGGCAGTTTTAATTTCATAACAGCTAAAGTTTTTTTTCTTCAAAGTGGATTTTTGTTTTTTTGACAATTTGTTCCATTTTGCAGCAGAAACTTCTAAAAACTGCATAAAATGCAGTTCTTGGAAGCCTTTATTCACTTGCACTGTGACACCTAGAACTCCTTGGAGACAAAATTAACCCATTTCAATTTTCATTTGATCATTCATCTTTTTGTTTTTTCCTTGTTCTTCTAGGGTAATGATTTCCACAGGAAAATCAGCTTTCATTCATTGATAATGATAATGGTATCGGAGGTAAAATTGTGATGATTTTGCTGAATGAACAGCACCTTTGAGCAGCAACTGTCACAGTTAGTGATAAAAGTGATACAAGGCAGGAAAACACTTTCTCCAGAGGTATCACATCCAAACAAGGATCAGCAGTGTCTGATATTTCCCAGCTTTAAACCAAGCCCACAGATTATGTCAGGCGAGGACATAAATTCTGCTGTGTGTCACAGAATAATGTCACCCAGTTTATACTGACATCACATAAGTGTCACAGTGCACAAAACAAGTGGCCTTGTCCCAGGGCAGCCTGGATTTTTAATTTTTCCCCCTTTTTGTTGGAGAAGCAAACCCCCTGCTCTGGGTGACCTTGCAGCCTGAGTGGAATGTGTGTACAGGACACATCCTGCATTCTGGTGCTGAGAAATTTGGTGCCCTGCTTGAAGTACAGCTGCACCCTGAGCTGGTGTGACTGATGGAATGTTGGGAAGGCAGAAGGAATCATAACAAGGCGGTTATGAGGGATGGGGGAGTGTAAATAAATCAAAGCAGAGATAGTGAAGCCATCTTTTAATAGTAGCATTTACGGAGAGAGGGGAGGAGGTGGGAACGCTGCTGGAATGGTGTTTCTGAGTTTGCTGTGTGTCAGCTGTTGAGCTGTGCTCCAGGAAATCCTCAGGTGTTAGCATGAGCTCTTTGAAAGAGCTCAGCAGGGCCATGTTCACACGTTCACTACAAAGCAACACGTGCTGGACATCTCAGGAGGGGGAAAAAATCTCTTTTCCTAAGGTTTTCTCTTAGGGTGGCACCTCAAGGAAAGAGGAATTCAGCTGCTGTGTATAAGTGGAGAGATTTTATTTAGCGTGAATAGGTTGTTTGGGTTTGGATCTGGATCCTTCAGTTTGAGGCAATCCCTAGTTCAGGAGAAATCTCACTGCAACTCTTGAGAAGTCTTTGATTTACAGTTTTATGGCACTTTAGGTTAAGAGCTTGTCCTGTTTAAGTGCTGTACTTGAGAAGCACAAGGTGTGGAAAAATGGGTGAGCACAAAACTCCACACTTAGGGCAGTTACCTGAATACATTTTTTTACTTGATGGCATATCTCAAAAGCAACAACAATTCCCACAATATCCTGTAGCCTCATGCTGTGTTAGATCAATAAATGTCTTACATTTCCCTTTCCTTTTTAGCTGATTTGAAAACCTATACTCAAATGTGACAGGCAGACTTAAAACTATGGGACTTTGCCATAAAATCAGGTTGGTTTATATATAAAATATATATTGGCATATATTTCTCCAGGCTGCGTGAAGTAGGTGATTGGCATTTCAATACCTTCAATATCTTAATTTATGTTTCCTCCCTATCCTTCACATACTGGACTTCTGCTTTTATCTGTTTTGTTCTGTAATGAGTTTGGCTTTTGCCATCTGTTGATTTGAGTCTGTTCCCAGCGAAATCATTTGGGGAAAGAATTTGGGTTTCCTCATCTTAGATTGCAGGAGAAATTCAAAGAGAGAAATTGCATTGTTTTTTATTTCTCTGCAGGGCTGTCCTTATGATTTCTTCTTTATAGGAAATTTTCAGTGATTCCATTATACCTTTTTAGCTCTATTGGAACAATGATGAAAAAAAAATAAATTTATAAATACAAGTGAAAGACTTTCCAGAGAAGATGATTTAGATTTCCTTTCCAAGATCAAATGTTGACTTTAGCCCAAGGGGCTTGAAAAGGCCTTTGGATTTTATGTGACATTTTCAGGTGGGATGATTACCAAGATACTCAAATAACAGCAGAGAGGAAAGGCCTTGATGCATATACACTACACAAAAACCGAGAGTGACTTTATGATTATGAGGAAACCCATATGTTTTGAGTTACTTGAGTTGCCTGTAACATTTTGTACATTATTGGCTTCATTTATTTATTGTGTTGGCCTCGGTGCATTAATACTTCATAGACCTGCAGAGTAAGTGTTGATTGACAGATGTTTTAAGGCCCTGATTCAAGAACGTTTTTTGGCTCATGTTGATGCCTATTCAGGTGAAAGTCAAGTCAGTTAAAGCCCTACCTTGGATGGAGTGAAGCATGTGCTTAAATGCCTCCATGAATCATGATCTGCATAATACTCCCTCAAGGTAAACCAAACACATTCCTTATTTTCTTTTTTTTTTTTTTTTTTAGTGAAAAATGTAGATCCCCAGACTGTGTCAGTCTGTTTCTGAGTGACTTCTTTGACTTGTACCAAAAAAACCACTTTCCTGTAAATTACCAGCAGTGGAAAGAGGACTGAGCAGGAATTTGTGAACAAAACAAGCAGGAGAATTAAAATGAATGACTTCCTGATGGAGCTGCCATGGAAATGTCAATAAGCAGCCATGCAAATTAAATGATCTCGCTGGCACTTTTTGTTTCTGTTGTTCTTTCATGGGAAGGAGCACATTCAGGATGTCTTAATGTTGCACCAGTGACTGTCACTGTGAATGGCAACTAGATCAGCAGGTCTGCCACAGAAGGGGCAATTTTCATTCTTAAAATGAGAGCTGGAGGCACAGTGGATTCCATTCAGAAGATGCACCACCGTGAGAGCCTCTCTGCCTGCAGAGCCCTGGGGTGCTTGGTGGCACTTTCCAGGCCTGGCCACCCCACGGTGGCAGCCAGCTTTTGTTTTGGCCTGCCAGCCATGCCCAGCCTGGGGTGTTTTAATTGCTGCCCTTTTGTTTTTGGTGTGTTCCCTCTCTCAGCGTGCCTCCCATTATGAGCTTTTGGCAGCTCTGAGCAAACTGGGGGTTTCCAGCAGGGATTGCTTTCACCAGAGTCATGAGAGAGTGCACTTTTAATATCATCTGCTCCGAGGCCAGAAAGCAGGAGTTATCCTTGGCAGGGAACACACATTGACACTTTTAATGGCCACTACTGGAATTAAAGAAGGCTGGGGCAGCTAAGGAAAGGCTGGGGTGGGAAAAGCCCAGCTCAGGTTTGTTGTGTGGCCAAACACACGTGGTGGGATGGAGGCAGAGCTGATTGCAGGTCACAGTGGGGATGAGGAGCTGCTGCATGACAAACTCAGCTCTGCCAGGGTGGCATCAGTCAGTCCCTGCCCGTGGGGATGCACATTCTGAAGTGCCACCAGCAGTGGCTGGGAATTCTTTGGCCAAGAAAGAAATTTCTGCTGCTCCATGTGGAGAAAAACAGGCTCCTGCAGCTTGTTTCCAGATGTTAGCAACACCAAAAGAAAAGTGCAAATGCACGGAGAGAAGGGTTGAAAGGCAGATAAAATCAATCTGGTGTTTTATCTTCATTGAAAAGGTAAAATCAAAAAATCATACATAGAAAAATCGGTCATAAAATTCTAGTTAATTGCATTTACACAACTCATAGCACTTGATGCTGAATGCTAAAAGGAATTTCTGGAAAAAAGATTTGTAAAAAAAGATTAAGGGATCACATGGACATTTTAACAAGTCTGTGTGCTGAGTTTTAGTCCCCATGAAGTGAGTGGGGTTTCAAGTGTTGGCCTCTGTGTGACCATGAATTGCATCAAATTGAGTCCTCAGTAAAATACCTGTGCATTCAGCAATCTCCTGGCTAGCAGAGTCAGTTTTTAACACAGCTATTTTTACAGACATTCAAGAAGATTTGATTTTGAGAAGGTAATACAATTTCAATAATTTCTTTTGTTGTTACAAGTCTTCTGCATGTATTTTTCAGAATTCTCAAATTTTTTTTCTTTTAATGCTTGCATTTTTATACAATTGTGGGTCAGTGTTAAAATAGCAAGAGCTACAGACAGGATTTTCAAAAATTTCAATCCAAAGTTCCCAGCACGCAGATTCAAGCTGGAACAGCAAAGATATTTCCCAAATATTAGGAATGAAGGTTAGGTGTGTTCTGACATTTTTGAATGCTGAAGCAAATACCAATCACACTCTTCTCCAGTTTTCTGAAACATTTTATTTCATTTTGTGAGTTAAAAATTGACCTGCCTGTGAATGAATATTTAGGTGAGTGAAATGCACATGAAATTCATTGAGGATCTCAAGTTTGAGATTCACAGATTTGCTGCTTTTTGGTGGAGTGGATTAAGCCAGGTAATTGATTCAGCAGTGATGTTTTTGTTGGCATGAGGTTGGTACTTTCTTTGTGGAGCTGCAGGACCAGCAGATGTTGAACTGTTGGGGTTCTGTGAGCTCCTAAAAAAATTGCTTGGAGGAAACCCACACCCATGACATCCTGAGAATCCTGCATGGTTTATTCACCATTGTTTTATGTTTTTAATTTTAACCAATGGCAACTTCAGGAAGGCACAAAAAAAAAAGATAAAATAACATTAAAAGCTAATGAAATACAACTATTGCTTATAGAGATGATGGCTTTGAGACAAGATGTGAAAGAAATTCCAGGTAAGTTCTGATTTTCAAGCAGCTTCATTTTTGCCAGTGAATTATTTAGAATCACATTGTTTGCTGTGATGGAAAAGAGTTCAAATTCAGAAAGCAGGAGGCCAACAAAAAACAAGAAACTGGGGCTTCAGGATAAATGTGGATTTGAGACTGTGGTGGATTCTTCTCCTGTCTCTTCCTTTTGCTTGTGAAACTCAAGAGCAGGGCTGGCACTCAGGGAAGACACTGCTAAGAGTGATGATTTAGGGTTTTTTGACCTTGTGGCTGGCTCCTTTTGGAAAGGGTGGATGCTGAGACTGGGATTCCCTGTCTGATGTTTATCTGGGAGAGAAAATCCCTTCTTGATTTCCTTCTTTCCTGCAGGAACTCAATTTGACTTGGTCCCAGAGGGGAAAGGGGAACAATGCCAAATTCCAGCCTGATTTCTGAGCCAACTCCCTGCCAATGGCAAAGAAATAGCAGAGGATTCTATCCCAGAGCTGCTGCACAGGGGAAAGGATCCCTGCCTTCAGGGAAGGGAAGATGTAGGAGCAGATTTAGGGGTACATTTGTTGGGGAAGCAAAGATGGGCTGGAGGACCTCATTTTCTGCTGGTGCTTGGGGCAAGATGAATCAGAAAGGCAAAAATTCATCCCTGGGTTATCACCATATGTTAAGAGCTGGGACTGTAAGGAAGTTTGAAAGGCACCCTTAACAAAGACAAGCTTACAAGCTTCCTTTGCAGGGGGCTGCACTGAAATTCACACAATCCTAGGGCTCACACAAGGATGTGTTGGAGGCTCAGGGTTCCAATCATGATGCGGAGCAAAGCTCCATGGTGCAAATTTTTTTACCTCTGCCACACCCAGACTGTGGAATTATTTTCAAATGCAGATTGATTCCTGGGACTACTTTCTAATTACTTGACATTTTTAAGAGTGATTCTTCCCGATGCATGCCTTGGGAATTAGGAGCTCTGTAGGGTGAGATAACACCAATCCACAGTATTTCGGGAAATGCAGAGGCTGAAAAATCTGAATGCAGAGGCTGAAAAATCTGAATGCAGATACTTTCACTGGTATACAAAAATGGACTTGCATTCACTGAAAAATGGCAATTTGCACTGGGAATTGCCGAAAGTACACACATGCACCAATTCTTTCTGTGGTAGCACAGAAATTCAAACTAAACTTTGTAATGGATTAGTTTAATTTCTTAAGAATACAGAGAGTCGAAGGCAATGAAAATGCTGTGAAAAGCTGGCAGATTGAAAACTCTTAGGAGACAGATTGTTCAAATTGGGCTCTATGTATCTCACAGCACCAGAAGACATAAATTTGTTTTCAGGCAAACCAGGTAAAAGTTGCCTTCCTTTTTAAAGTAAGCAGAGATCCTTTCTCAGCATCCATAGCACACTGAAGGTTTGCATGTTCATTTCCAGGCTGAAAAGGCTTCTGTTTCTATTCCGAGTCTATAAAGTGCTTGACATTGAAGCTGCAGTTAGCAAATGTCTGTGAGTAGAAGGGGAGCAAGAGAATAATTACCTGGGAAAAGTAACTTGAACCACCTACTCAGAGCACTTGAATTGCATTTCCTGTGTTTTCCAGATGTGTGTCTCTCCTTGTGTGTGTTCACTTCTTCCTAAATCAGAAGTAATTTCATTCAGTGAGAGTGTGGGGGTTTTTTTTTGATGACCAAACCCATATTTAAAACAAGAAGGAAAAACCACAAACCACCCTCTCTGAAAACAAAACTTTAGGTAATTCCAGCTCATAAGAGAGTGGAAATATTATCTGGATTAAATCAGGGCAGCACATTGAGCTGAACTCGTGACTTCCTAGCAGCCTCTAGGAGCTGCAGAAACAGAGTCAATAGGAATAGTCAGCCTAGGAGAAGCAGCTCACGATTCCAAAAGCTGGGGAAAGACTCCAAGGCAGCCAAACCTGCTCATATTTGTAGGACAGAGGGGGTCTGAGGACACTTTCTCCATGCACTACAGACTCCACATTCAATCCATGTCCACCTGCAGGGCAGATCCAGGTTTCAGAAAAAGGCTGCGAGGGGGAAAGAGGAGCAGGAATCTGGTGATGCAGGAAATGACACAACAGAGAGCTGATAGGAGATCTGTGAGCTCCTGTGGGGTGTCTGATTCTCTGTAAACACAGTGACAAAGTCTGAGCAGGGCTGTGACAAAGGGGTGACCTGTCAGTGTAAAGTGATCAGCACAAAATTAGCTGTTCTAGAACGAATGTCAGTGAAAATCACCCAACAAATTTCTCCTCATTTGAGATTCCTCGGTGCCTCGGATTCATGTGGAGTTTCCCTGGAAGGAGACCCAAGGAGAATGTCAGTCACAGCCTGATTAGCATGAACTCCTTAAACCAAGGCTTCATCTTTGACAACTGTGATATAAACTTATTCTTCCAAGAGTAACCAGAGGACAGGTACCTATAGATGCCATCCATCACCTTGAGATCCTCTGACTTCCTTGCAACCTGCCTTCATGGACTCACTTTGTATTCCTTGACCTTGGCTAGAATTGTTTTTTGGAGTTTGAGCTCTGCTGGACGCGTTCTGACTTGAATAAGAATTTTGTTCTCTTTACAGGAAGCTGTGGAGACCTTATAATTGAGATGAAAGCTTCAGCCAGATGTGTAGCTTGTGTACATTAAAAAAAAAAAAAAGGCAATAAAAATATAATGGTGATAATTTTTTCCATGCTTTGACTGAGGTAGCAGCTTTCCATGAAAGCTGAACAGGGCTAAATTGAGAATTTAATAAGGAAAATAATTCTGAAAGCAAGGGGATTTGTGAAATAGCAAGCTGGACATCTCACAGTGTCACTCCCTTTCTCCCTGGGACAACTAATTCCATAAAAGTTTGAAGACAATCTCCTTCATCCACAGTCTGAGTAAATATCTGATGATAATCTTGCCTTGGGATAGGATTTTGCTGTCACTTTTGCAGATGGGAAACATCCAGACCGTGTTGTAAAAGCCTGGTTTGTGGGGTTTGTTTGCCTGGTGTGCATCCACTTGGGTTTCAGCTTGGACTGCCTTTTGTTAAGTCTTTAGTTTTTAAGAGCACCAGGAACTTCTGAAATTCTGGCAATCCTCACATGAACTAATCCATTAAAATTCAGGGCACCCCAGAACAGTGAGGCTGTGGAACTTTGAGCCTGAGTGATCCTCCAGATTGGGTAGGACCCAGAAACAGAACTGCAGTTCTGGGATTTCACATTTTCTCTGCTCAGGGCCTTGCTCTAACCCAAGTGATGAGTGGAGAAATTCGTGCCTCTTTTGAGGAGGGCTGAGACAAATTGTTGCAATGCTGGAAACACAAGGCAGCTCTCAGCACCCTGCTCTCCAAAATTGCCTGCTAGCACAAGATCTCTAGCATTAAATCCACACTCTTAACATCATTCATCCTTTCAGCATTTCCACAAGCTCTCGTGTGACACCGAGGTGTGACAGAGGGATGCTGCCAGGGTGGGGATTTTGGCTGCTTCCTGCCCCAAAGCCAGCCAGCTGCTGGTGTGACTGGTGCTCTGTCCAGCTCTACGTGCTCGTCTGAATTTCACAAATTCTTTATCCCATCGACAAAATAAATGAGCAGTCAAAATTAAAATTATTTATTAACGGGGGGAGCTGAAGTGCCCTGCACTAGGACATGGTGAAATCCAAGCTCTGTCAGCTGCTCAGGGGACTGAATCCTACAGGCTCTCCCCAGATGTGTAAATAGGACTGGGCAGTTTTAATTTCTTTTTGAACAGCAGATTGCAAATATTTATTTCACATACACTCTGTGTAATTCTTCCCAAGACCCCACCCTTTTTGGTTTGCTTCACCTCTCAGCCCCTCTTCTGCTTTAAACACTGCCAGAAGTAGTCTGGATAGAAAAGGAGAAATGAGCTGGAAAAGGAAAGCAAGCATCTGTACACAATCACATCCTCCATCAGTATGAATATAAGGCACTGGAGCCTTATACAGAGCTGTGAACATTATGTGCCAAATTTGTTGCAGATGTAGGCAGAAGCTAGAAAATATTGAAAAACAGAGAAAAAACCAGTTAAAACAGGCATACCAAGTTTTATGCAGAAAATAATTATTATAAGCGTGTTTCTTAATATTAAATTTGACAGAGCTGTTTTTATTTTTTTTTTGTCTGCTCATGAAATATTTTGCAGCCAATGTTTAGGAGAAAAGTAACACAACAAGAGGTGGATCAGATGACTCCAATGGTACAAGTTTGATGCAGATTTAATTTTTAAAAATGCTTCTTTGCACATATGAAAAGTCCTGTGGGCTCATTTCTCAGCATATTCCAGCCTGCTGGGAGTAGTGAGAGTGGGCAGCTTCATTTTCTTGTATTATTTTATCACACAACCTACACTAGATGTAATTTCTGTGCATTAGAATAATTCCTTAGAGGTTTTGCTGACTTAATGAAGAGAAGATTTAATATTTGTGTCTGCAGACTTCCCAAATTACTCTTTTTTTTTTTTAACTTCATTTTATTTTAAAATTACTTTTACGTGGACCTTAACTCAATGAAAACAAAACAGAAAAACAAGAGATTCCCCTCCACCCTTTTTTTTTTTTTTTTAATTAGACATTTCTTATTTTAATGAAGACATTATTTGGGAGAGCTGAACAGCAACCAATGGTGAGGAATTAGTTTGACTATAAGGTTCTGCTGCTCTGGTTGACTTTTTGTAACAGATTTGGACATGGAATCTGAAGGATGCAAACTCTAGAAGAGCTTAAAATGAAACACCATTCACATGTACAAATGGCAGCAAGTAGTTTCAATCATTTTTATCTTTAACAGAGACATTGGCTAACACTTCCTTTTTCAAAACAGAACATTTTTGGGGGAGAAGAGAGAGCTGCTTTTCCCATGGGAAAAGTGAAATGTTTTGCCTAACATGGTATGGCTTGTGTCCAAAAATATGTAAAATTTTTTGTGCATTATGGG
>VZTZ01011621.1:326085-359895 GCA_013400955.1 Drymodes brunneopygia | reverse complement strand
GCTTTGTTTCTAAACCTAAAATAAAAATAAAAATATTTTTAAAATTATGAATAAATATATATATATATATATATATATAAAGTGACTCCACTCCTGCAATGGTCACACTGAGCACTATGAAAAGAGCCTTGAAAAGAAAAACAGATCCTGGTCTGATGCTTTGGTTCTCTAGGATGATTCCTAAAAATCTTCATTCCTATTATTGGTGCCTTGATAAGACCAAAAGACAGGGAGATGTACAAGGAAACTTAACAAGCATTGGGAGTCACAGTTTCTGGTGGTTTTAATATTCAGAGATTGTCATGAAAGCAGTCACCAAGCAAGAGAAGAGATATCCTAAGAACATATACAAATATACAAATAATATAAGTACTTTGCCACCTTGTAAAACAATGATTTACTTGGGTTCTTTGTAAAGTTTAATAGGGCACCTATAGAGTGTTCTGTTCTAAGAAATTGTTCTTTATATTAATGTGAGGTTTGGAAAAGAAGATAAAAACGGAAGTGTCCAAATTTTCAGTTCCATGAACAATTGCTTTTCATAGATTGAGATTAAGTAAAACTCTCTACTGGGAAGTGCAAAATAAATCATGTGGAAGAAGAGTCTCCTGAAATAGGTGACCCCAGAGAATCACTGGGGGTCACTTTAGAATATGAACTTTTCCCTTCCCCAAATGCCCTTAAAGGGAAAAAAGAACATGGGATGGTAGAACGGGCAGGAGCTGGAAGCAAATATTGTGAAAAGGTGAATGCCAACCTGAAGTTTCTGATTCAGGCTGTGGATAAAAGGTGGATTATGACTTAAAATGAGAGATCACTAAATTGCAGTGTTGGTATTCCAGCTGTTTCCCTTCTGATTCTTCAGGCCAGAGGTTCCTCAGGGTTTCCCAGACTTTGCCTGTCCTCACAAACACCCCAAACCCACAGTGTCTCTCCTTTCTGAGACTGCTTTGTGCTCATGGGGTGATCCTGGGCTCCTGCTGCATCTCTCAGACTGCCTGCAGCTCCTTTGGATTCCAGTTCAACTCCACCTCAGCTTCTTTTGCCAGCAAAAACACCGAGTTCAGCTGCAGCTGCATCAATGAGCTCCTCAAGCCTGCAAACAGTGACACCAGTGACACTTTTTTTGGGTGAATGATGGACCCACTGGCGAGTTCATGGATGCCATGATCCATCCTCCCTTTCATGTCGCTGTGTTTAAACATTCTTTTACCACCCTGGGCTTTGAAGGTGACAATCCCCTGCCCTTCACTCATAAAACACACACAAATATTTTGCATCTGTCACAGCTGAGCTTCACAGATGTGCAGCAGCACAGATGCTGGTCAAAAAAAGTAAATTAAAAAATGGTATATATTTATATACTTATGTTGCTCAGAGATAATTTTGATTCTGTGGCCCCTCAGGACAAGACAGACATTGAGGTGCTGGAATGAGTTTTATGAGGGGCAGCTGAGTGGGTTTGGGGTGTTTAGCCTGGAGAAAAGGAGGTTCAAGGGAGACCTCATCACCCTCTGCTCTGAGAGGAGGTTGGGGTGGGGTGGGGATCAGATTCTCCTCTCAGGTAACAAGTGGTAGGATGAGAGGAAACATCCTCAAGCTGCACTAGTGGAGGTTAGGATGGGATTTTAGGTTAAAATTTCCTCACCAAAAGGGCTGTCGAGAACTCAAATAGGCTGCCCTGCCAGGAAACCATCTCCAGAGGTGTTTAAAAAGTTTTATTAAGTTCAGGGTTGGACTTGATGGTCTTGAAAGTCCATTCCAAGCTAAAACTTCTCTGATCCTACATAATTGGTATCTCGTGGCCCCTGGATTTCACTGTGCTATTTTTGTCCTGTGCTTGTTCCAGATCCTGTCTCTCATCCTGTGTGTGAGCTCTCCTAGGGGGGGTCTCTTCACCCTCCCAGGATATGGACAGGACCTGCTTTTATTTGGAGTTTGCTGAGGCTTTGTAAAATATCTTATGCCTCATAAAATACCAAAACCTGCTCACTTGACTCTTCTGGCCCTACACCAGTCTCTGTTATCCTGAAAGTGGAGGTGCATTCTTTATTTCAGAGTTTGAGACTCCTGCTAATTTGCAATTTACCCAGACCAGGCTCGTCTTTCAACTGAGATTAAAGAATTTTAACCCTCAATGTATTTTTAGAAGGATGAAACTTTCTGCCTGTGTTGTTGAGTTTTGTGTTTGGCTTGGGGTTGGGTTTTTTTTAAGCAAAATATGTTTGGCAAAAAAAAAATTAAATTAAGAGTATTTTTTTTAACAAACTATTGAAGATACTTGAACTCTTCCAGCAAAAATTAGGGTTTCACTCAGATTCTATGATGAGCAGTCGAGGATAACTGTGCTGAGAGGGACACAAGGACTGCAGGGGATGATTGGGATGATTGGGATGATGGGGAGCACATCCATCAGAGAGCTGAGGAAAAATGGAGCTCTGGAGCCCAGAGAAATGGGAGTCATTTCAAGGGCTGAGCAGATGGATTAGAGCAGCAGCAGCAGCAAACACCAGAGGTTTATTACTGACCTCATGGGCCACTCACCAGGGCAGGGCTGACAAGGGGAAAGCAATTCCTGTTTGCAGTGTTTTCCAGGGGTTTGAGGTGGGTTTTTCCAGGTTGACAATGAAATGAAGCAAATTTTTTCATTGTTTTTCTCCAGCTCTGGGAGATGGAAGAGTGCACATCAGGTACCTACTTTGTCTTGCTGATTTCAGGCAATAATTTGTGATGGAAGGAGTGCAGATGTTAAGTCCTGCTCAGCTTGACTCAGAAAAGAGGTTTTTAGTTCACATTACATTTGGGCAGAACTGGTACTTGACATTTTCATTAAAAGTAACCACATGCAGCACTGCTTGCTGCAGGAGTTGCAAACTCCTTATTTTATTTTATTTTATTTTATTTTATTTTATTTTATTTTATTTTATTTTATCTTATTTTATTTTATCTTATTTTATTTTATTTTATTATTTGATTTTCAGGGGAAGGAGCATCCCTTTGGCCCTCAGAGTGCCTAAATGCAGAGGAATTCTGAATGCCAGTGTGTGTGTGTACGTGTGTCCACGTGCCTCTCCATATATTTAGAAATAATAATGAAAAATATATCTTGAAGTGGAAACAGCAGAGGACTTATTTGTGACCCTGCAGTGACACAACTCGATCAGTGTCACAGGGATGGAGCTGATTTATACCAGTGTGGGGTCAGGGTGCAGAACCTCTCAGCACCCAGAGCAGCAGGGTTGGTAAAAAGTCAGCCTGAGGCTTTTCTCCCTTTGCTGCTTTGCTGTTTCAGGTCTCTGCCCTGGATTACCTCTCCCTCTTCTTCCAGCAGGACGTGGCTGTGGCAGCTGCTGAGGCTTGGCAGGAGTGGAAAGGGTGAGCAGCTCTGTGCTGGCAGAAAACACAGCTAATGAAACACACGTCAGGATGGATCCCTTCCCACAAAGTCCTTTCTCTCATGAAACTCGACAGAAAAGCACAGCAGAGGCAGCTGGGTTTGCTGCTGATCTCTTGCCTTTCACCTGGGTTTGTGTTTCCTCTGCCCTAATGTCTCCTGTCAGCTTTTGCTCTGTCCATCCTTCCTTTTTTTGCTGAGCCTCTACAGGCAGGCAGAAGAGAGGGGATCTAATTTAGGGGACAGCCATCAGCAGACTATAAATTTGGCAGCATGTCACGAGCATGCTTCAATATGCTGTGTAATTTATAAGGCAATGAATCCATTTTTAAGGCCAGCCCTGAATCTCAGTACATCAAAAAGCAGATGAATAGACTGCTGCTGCCACTCATAATAACCTGTCCAGAAACACATTGTGTGAGGGCCCTTGTATCTATCAATAAAAGTGTTTTAATTCCCCTTTTAGTGGCTATGTACCATGTATTTGGTGCAAGTTATGGCTAGGATGACTTCATTGATAAAGCTCCTTTTTATGTAGAAAAATTAAATTAAGAGTATTGTAATAATCTCTGATGTATCATGTGGGTTCTCATTGTGTGGCATTGACTTCAGGGGACTGAAATTTCTCTAATTAGGGTTTTTTCTCTGCCCTGAGTTCCTGGAAAAAAATCATTAAAATTTTCATTTTTATAAAATAAAATATTTGTAGATACCAAAAAAAAAAAGTCTAAAACTCAAGATTACAGCCCAACATGGGTTGAACATGCTTGATAAAACTGAAGGGATAGAGAAGTTCTGGAGACAGCTTAAAAACAGATGCAAATATTCAGAGTATATTCTGAACTGAGGGACTACCAGGATTGAATGATCTGATGGGCCTGATCTGAAGCCAGGCATAATTTGGCCTGGCCATTCACAACCTGAGTGGAGAAAAAACATTTTAAAACAAGACAACACATATATTGTGGAGACTCAGAAAAACCCCTAAGAATGTGAGACACAGACCAGAATAATTGAAATTATCAGTAAAGACAGAAGATGACTCCTCTCCTGCAGAGGAACGTGAGATTAGTGCAGAAGCCAACACAGGCATGAAAATTGTCATAATACAGCAGAGATTAAACACCAAACCTGTGCTGAGGGGTGTCTGAGCCCTTTCATTCCCTGCAAAGCAGGTGGCAGAGAGCTGCCATCTCCAGAAGCCAGGGGAAGGGTTTTCAGAGCAAGAATTAAACATGCCTTGGTATCAGACCTGGGACCTGCATGCCAGGCTGGAGGAGCAGGGCCAAGGTCAGCTCAAAGCTGCTGTGCTGGTGAGCAGGTATTGGAGTTTGGGCCTTGGCACCAGCAAAATGCTGGGTTTTACAATGAGCAGTCGAGGATAACTGTGCTGAGAGGGACACAAAGACTGGATGATGGGGAGCACACCCACCAGAGAGCTGAGGAAAAATGGTGCTCTGGAGCCCAGAGAAATGGGAGTCATTTCAAGGGCTGAGCAGATGGATTAGAGCTGCAGCAGCAGCAAACACCAGAGGCAGAAAAATCTCCAGGTATTCTGGAAGTTGTTGTCCAACAGCTTTATCCTGAATTGGTCATGCTCACCTAGACAATTCCAGTGAAATTTTTCCATAAGAAAGGGTTTAATGAACTCCAGGGTCCTCAGCACCAGCACACAGATCCAATCCCTGATTCACAGCTGCAAGGACAGACCACTGGTGTTGTGTCCACCCTCTTTTCCAGCAGCTCCCATGGATTTCTGGGCAGCCAGGGGTTTGTCTCCAGGGGCAGAAGAAGGCAGATACAGTCTGTGGGTATTGACTCCCTGGCTTTCAGCAGGACACTGCTGTGTTTTCCACATGACATTGCTGCACAGGCAGACAGCCCAGGGATAGAGAAGAATCTGTAGACAATGATTCCTTTGGGATTGTGCTGTCCAGAAGATGGAAGAGGGCCAGGAGAGATCAAAGGCGCGGTGTCTGCTAAAAAATAGCGATTACAGCTGTGTGTGTGGATGGTTGTGGGAGGTATTCTGTTTTCTGCTTTGATTTAATCATTAAGCTGTTAGGAAATATCATTTCAGTTCAATTTCAAAGCAGATTTTTTTTTCTTTGTGAATTGAAAAAATGTTGCAGGTTCTTTTTTGCTCTGAAATAGATATGTGTATGTACAGCAGCTTCCCAGGCTGTGTCATCATGGCATTGTAAAGGTAAGCTCAGTTCCTTGTGCAGTTGCATTATAAAATTGTGTGTAAAAACCATTCAGTGAAATGGTTCACTGAAAAGGAAACCATAAAATTGTATAAAGATTCATGATTCCTTACTGGTCTTATTTTAACAAGAAACTATAAAAGGAAACATTTATTTTCCATGCTAAAAGTAAAGGTCACTCAGTAGCTTTCAGTGTTCTTTCCTTCTTTCCCCCCTTCTTGGCACTCGTGTCGGTTTCTGAAAATATTTCAATCTTTTTTCTTTCATTTCTCCCCTTTCAAGCTCCCCATCTTTCACTCTAACAGCTTCTTTCTTCTCTCTCCTTATTTCCCAGCAAACCAATATCCTTAGGGGTTCTCCTGCCTTTTATTACAAAGAGTTCACATCATCCTGCCCTGTGAACTGCAGGGCAGATAAGGAACTATTTTCAGCACTCTAATGTTCTAGAGGTGGCCTGAAAACCACTTCAAAAAGACTCATTCTTTAGTCATTCCTAAACTTTTCCACAGAGCCTCTGCAGCATCTCAGAACAATGGTAGAGAACAGGTGGTAATTTGTAAAAATCAGCAAGGAAACATTAAAATTTGTGTGCCAGGCTCCACACACAGAAATTACTGACATTTCACTCTTGTGTGGAGATACAGGGTCAGGTAATTCTTATTTTTAGGAAGTCAGATGCTCTGATTATTGAATATTCAGAGACTTTATGGACTAGAACTGTAATTTCTCTAATCCCTGGGGTATCTTTCATTTTGAAAGTCCACTTTCAAAATGTTGCTTCTGTTTCCCTGGCCAAATTCTATTCAGTCTGGTCCTGGATTTACCAAATAATTTTATCTTTTAATGTACCAAATTCCTGATGAATGTATATCATGGCACCTGCCAGGGCCCTTTAATGGATTTTATTTCAGATGTGTCTGCCCAAAGCTTTGTACTTTTTTAACATGTTCTGTGCCATTCAGTAGCATAGAGGTTCCCAAGGCTTTTCACCACTAAGATTTCCACTTTTCCGTGGGCTCAAGAAGTCAGTGAACTGCTGGTTAACTAGGCATTACAATGATCTTGAAAATCTACCAGTAGCACAAGATTTTTTGTTTCCTTCCTCTCTTAAGATGTGCCTGCTTTTAGCTGGCTTTCTCTTTTTGTATTTTTTTTTTCTATTTATTGTTCCTAAATAACCTCTATAAATAAAAAAGACTATCTTATATTTCCCAGCCTGGTGACTTTTTTTTTTCCTGTTTATTTATCTTTATTTATTTTTTTTTTTTTTTGGCGAGAAATCTTTATTTTAAGGCAACACTGTATTGACTTTTCTAATTTTCCTTTCCTGCTCTGGTAGCTCGAGTTGAGTTTTAGTGGTAGCTACTTCAGAAACCAGAGTCTTGTAACAGCTTCATAGATTTCACTCAGTAATTTGTGTTGTGCTTTGGAAAGCTGCAGACCACTGGAGCTACTGCAGGTGCATGCTCTTTTCTTCTTTCTCCAGTTGGATTTGAAAAGCTCTTCCTTATTTTTAGTTTGTTTTGGTTAATTTTATTCAAGCTCCCTCTAGTTAATATTCTCATCATCTCTGTTTGAATAAAAAAAATCTTCTATTTATTCCACTGTTTGCTTTTCTTTAATCACTTCTATAAGAGAAATGTTTTGCTGGTAATATAGCAAAAAGGAAAGTCTTTTTTTTTTTTTTTTCCCTGAAAAGACTACCACAAAATTCAGGGTTATTTTAAAATTAGATATTTCAACCATCTCTAGAAAGCCATGAAATAGTGTAATTTTTCCCCTTTAATTAGCTTAAATGTTACATTTAAAAATGTGACATGAGATATTCTAGCAGAATTCTATCTAGGGCAAAGCAGCAGCTGATAAATCTGAATTTCCAGGCAGATTTTGTCCAGAGTGCTTGCAAAGCAGCTGCTGGATGTTCTTCAGTGGGAGCTGTGTGCCACCAGAGTGAGACTGGGACATTTTAAAATGTGTTTTACCTGTGGAAGGTGATCTGGAGGGTTTGGCAGGGCACAGAGCCCTCCCCTGGCACTGGGGTTGCCCTTTTGAGCACAAAAGGGGAATGTCATGGCTGGTACTGCTGCTGCTGCTGGGGGATGTCAAGATTTTGGGCCTGGCTTTTGTTCTGAATAGAAAATGGTATCTGCTCCCAGAGCTCATTAGGTGTTCAAGGTAACTGTGTGCATAACGAAGGGAGACTCCTCTAAACTATTAATTTATTATCTTGATTAATAGAATTATTATAAAAGTTATCTCAGTGCAATCATGGCATTATTTGTTTGAAAAGGGAGCCTGTTCTATGCACAAGAATCAAATATGCGAGGATCAAATTCTTCTGCTTGTGCTTTTCTTATCATTAAATGCTTAAATGAAGAGCATTTAATCTACCATAAAGGCTTTATAAATATTTATAAATATTTATAAATATTAAGGCTTTTAACCCCCTGAAACCTGGTAAAGTCCAGGGGGTACAGATTTGAAAAGGGCATTCTTTGGTTCTTGTCTGCCATATTGAGTTTCTGAGTCACTCTTTATTCACTTGTTCATTTATTGATTGATTTATTAATTGTGCCCTATATATACACATTTCACTGGCTGTGATAACAGGGGCGCCTTTCAGGATTTGTTTTCCAATATCTATCTCTTTGTCCTCCTGGATGGATTTATTGTAGGGACTAGATCTGCCTCTTCTAGGCCAACCTTCCAGGAAAATTTGAGCAGCTGCCTGGCAATGGATGAGATTTCTCCAGGTGGGAAATGTGGGGCAGCCCAAGAGGAGGGCCAGTGCTCTTTTCATGCTGCACTTTCTGCTTCTCCTGCACTGGATGGGGCATTGATGGGATCTGGTACACATAAACCACTCCTCACAGGCTCTAATCTGAAATTCAAGACTAGTTAAACAAAAGTTCTGAAAGACTGGGCTTACTGTAACATAGCTTAGTGCACAGTACTAAATGCTTTTCATATATCATATCTTTATCATTCTTCCAAAGAAGCACAGTAGAAATTTAAGGTATGAGTAATAGTAACACAAGGAATCTGCTCCTCACTATTCGTATGGAGTAAATCCAGGTGAGCTGCAGCTCCAAACACTTGAGGAAATTGGGAAGGTGTGCTGAAGCAGAAAGCACTGACAATTTTGGCAACTCCTGAAATGCCACTGAGTGCAGCAGAAGAGAGCAGAGCAGCTCTCTTTCCAGCCAGCATGTCTTCAGTCTCTTTCTTTCCCACAGCTGCCTTTGTCTTCTGTCTATGCAAATCCCTACACTACATGCCCCATGAGTTTTCTGCCCTTTTGTGGTTTTTTCCCTGATTTTTTCATTATTCCAGGGAGATTGTGGAATGTTTGTGTGCACAAATGTGAACAATGCCATGGACTATTCACTGCAGTGATAAATTGTGCTCGCTCCCACGTCAGGTACCTCTCATTGACTTTGGTTTCTCTCCTCTTGGATGTGCTTTAGATTAACCAGGAATTAGGCATTAATCAAGGGGGTATCTACAAATAAATTTTTCATCATAATGAGCTGTGCAGCTGAATTAATAGCATTTACACTCTCATTATTTGTCATGATGTGTGGGTGTGGCAGCAGTGCAGTGCACCCAGCTTGGCTGTTGGTGTTGCTGTGATCTCAACATAGAACTCAGCAACAAATAAAATGTTCATGTAATAACAGGACATCTTTTTCTGCCTGCAGAATGTATTTCTAATGTTTTAGATACTGAATTACACTTTTCTCATAGTAGATACATGTTTTTTAGTTAATTTCTTGTCTGGTCTTGATAATAAAGCGGTAGGGCAAGGCACCTGTAGAATAAAATTTTGGAGCTTGTTGTAATGTAGATCTTGCAAAATATCTTTAAGCAATAAGTGCAGGTGTTGTATTACACACATGCAGATTTAAAATGTCACTGAATTCTGACTCTGCAAATTCTAATTCTAACTAGGAATTAAAAAACGCTTTTTGTTGGAATTTGGTTTTTAAAACTTAGAGTGGCTTTCTTACCAGAGTAACTGGTTCAAGACATTTTCATTTGTATTTTTTTCTGCCTAAGAACAGGGAAGAGAGCTGAAGTTCTTCTTAAGATGACAACTAATGCCTTCTGCAAGAGAATGTAATTTCCCTAATGACTGTCTGAATTCTGGAAAAGAAGGATATGTGTAAAGAACTGGTGAATACAGCCCATAAAGTAATTTTGTTGTGGATAGAAGCATTTTGTATATGTTTCATATTAATTTTAATAATATATACCCTTTCACTGAAAACAAAATTACTGCAAAAATTAACCTGGATATTTAGATCTGTTTGCTGACAGAGTGTTGTCATGGATGTACTAGAAGTTTTTATTATTTTTTCATACTATTTTCATTGAGGCCTTATAGGTAGTGAAAGGTAACCTCTGAAAAGGGACGTCCACTGAATCCTGGGATGGTTTTGATTGGAAGGGACCTTTAAAGGTAACTAGTTTCAAACTCTCTACCTTGAGCAGGGACACCTTCCACTAGACCAGGTTGCTCAAAAAAATCCTGAGCTGGAATGTGTCTGGCAAAGCCCTTTCTGCCAGCATGGAGAGTGGAGGCATTTGGAAAAGTGAATCCTAATTTCAGAGATGCAACCTGTTCCAGTTACCCCTTAAATAATGAATAATGAATGACAGCAGATGACAAAAGTGCCCTGTTTGTAAAAACAAAGGAAAGGACAAAACCACCAGCAAAGCCCAAGCAACCAACAGAGAGCTCTCCAAGGAAAAGGTACAATTGCAGAGCAGATTAACTGCAACCACTTTGTCCAGTCTTTGTGATTTATTATTGGATGCCAAGCAAAAACTGTGGCTCTCTGTTCCTATGGAATTGTGTGGCCTCAGGACCCATTTCGGAGTCTAAACATTTGCAGCAGCCCGACAACACTGACTGTCTTCATCCTCCTCAGAAATTGCATTTATCCCAGCACAGTCGGCATGGATGTCTTTGTGGCCATAAAAAAGAGTGATGTGATTGTCCCAGGGCACATTCATGGCAGGATTTCAGTCCCGTTGTGGTAGTGAAAGATCACCCAGCTGTTGCAGATGAGGCAGGAATTCCTGGCGTGAGGCACGGCTGTTCGAGGTGTTCTTTGAGAAATACCCAGACTCTGGATGCATCCAGCAGAAACTGATGCTGACCTGTGGCACAGGGTGAGTTCAGTTTGCATTTCTAATGCCCACCCTGAAGCAGCTGGGCTTCCCAGAGCAAATGCAGGACATCACCAAGTTGAAATTCTCTCTGTGGATGCATAAAGATTAAATGCACAGAAAAGTGCTGTGTGATCAAGTCAGCTCAGTAAACACAGCGAGATGCTTTGGGATGTAAATTAATCTCAACTTTCAGAGGCCCCTTGAAATTCAGTGAATTAGTTATCTGACAAATCTTGAACTAAGCACACAGAATGTGCTGTGCAGATCAGAGATCCTTCTTTCTCCTTGATTACAGCTCAAAGTGGGAATGCTCTGTATGCAAAGTCTCTGGTTCTTCTGCACTCATTCTCTGGGGCTCACAGCTGGTAATTTTATTTTGTAGCACTTGGCAATTGATGGCACTGGTGGTGTTGAAGTCTCACTGCTCGTGGTGTGTTTTCATTCTTGGGCTCTTTTCCTGGTGCACTGCAGCTCCTGTGCTCTCCTGCAGCAGAAATCCCAAATTTGCCCTGCCAGACCTGCTTTTGATGTGGAATGTGGAGCTCTGGAACAGCAGGTATGTTCCTGGACTTCTGCTAACAGTAGTAAAAGCTACAGTTTAGCAGGAGAAATAACAGTCCCAATTGTCACTGAAGTGTTTTGACACTTGTTTGCAAAGCTCCTTCAGAACGTACACAGAGTGGATCATTTATTTTAATGAAATTCTGTCTAACCCAGGCTATTACTCACTCTCTTCTGATTTCTGTGAAGTGCCAGCTCAGAGGATGCTCTTAATGATGAGCCTGAAGAGGCTTCCTGGGATTTGCAGCTATGAGCTTCTCCCAGCACGTTTGTGTTTTGATAGAGGGATATTACTGAAGTGGCAGAAAATTTGAGGTATGGAGAGTGAAGCTCTCCCAAGGACATCCTTGTATTTTGTTTAGGGGTTTTTTTCAGGGAAAAACTGAAAAAGAGACGTTTATCTAATATGTACATCAAGTATGGGTGGGACAAAGAATGTGGAGAAGTCACTCTGCATCCTTTGAACCCCCTTGGCTTTGGGACAGAGCAGGGCCTGTATCTCTGTGGTGTTGTTCTGCTCTGAGCTGCAGTGTGTGAGCAAGTCTAAGTATGATAAATACTTTTATGGCTCGGTCACCACAGCAGCCTGCAGAGTTTTATGCACACAAGAACCCCTGCCCTAACAAAATCTGTGGTCATGCACACCAAGCAACCTCTCTGTCTGGTACCAGGGATAATAAATACTGGGCTGTGCTGGAAAAACCTGAGTGCAAAAAGTGTGTCCTCCCTCTTTTGCCAGGGCATCTGGTCCGCCCCTCCCAAAAATATCACCTTGCTGAATAGCATTTAAATCAAAATGAAGTTCAGATTCCAGCTCTGATTCAGATATTTATAAACCTGTCATCTGCACTTCTGTGGAAGAACGGGTTGACTAATAGCCAAATTGCTCCAGGAAATGCAGAGGAAGAGCGTTTGGAGGTCAGATAATATTTAATCAGGAAACTTTTCAGCACATCTTTGATGTTCCTATTAATTTTATCTTTTCCCTGATTCATAAATAATATCCATCTGGAGAAACTTAGACACATTTAGTCATGTTTTATTAAGCAGGAAGTAATCCACTGGTCACACATTTTTAGGAAACCACACTTGGCTTCATCTTCTCTTTCCATGGAGAGTAGAATACACACATGGTAAAATCCCCTCCCAGCAATGCCTCTGCAACAACCACAGACTTTTCTTGTATTCCTCTCTTGTTGGATCACCCGAGAATAAACCCAAGCACCAACAAAATTTTCTGTTTACCCTGGATGTCTTGAAATACCACGGCTCTCAGGAATTACTTTGTTGTTTTATTTAAAGGGTATGCACTACAATTGATTCCAGCGCATCATGACATTTACAAAAGTGCTTTTTGCAAGCAGGCCACTCATCCAGGTGAGGAAAGAAAGCATCCAGGATTTAAGGTGATTCTTGCTGTTCTGCAGGAAATTTGTGTGTGTCAAAGGAGGATGATCTGGAAGGCACAGGGGGGAGGCAGCCAAAGTTCCTGTGGGAAATGATGCTGTGATGTCCCATTGTAGCGGAATTTATAAATTATTCCAGCCTCTGTAGTTGTTCATCGTGTACTTTGCTAAGATATCCAAAGCAAAAAAGGTAAGAAGTAAATGAAGAGAAGCTGTGGTAATTCTCAAAATAAATCTGAATGGGGGTTTTGGTCTGACATGTTATGCAAAGCATGCTCCTCTTTCTGGTTGGTAGCAGAAGGAAGAGAGGAGAGCTTTTTGGCTTTTACAGAAATGCCACTCAGAGATCCACAGCCTGAGGCTGAACTGAGCTACTTTTGAAACAAGAATGATGCACTGGATCAAATAATCCTGAAGTTTTCTTTTTCTGTCTTTCCAGTTTAACTGTTGTAACTTAAAGATAAATTTCAGGTAGGTTCCTAAAGTCTCTCGCCATCCACAGGCATGCTTTTTACTTTGTACAATTACAAATTCTGTTGCAATTTCAAACCAGTAGGCCTTCAAAAATTCCTATCTTGTAAAAACCCTGTGCAAGTTATATTGGGAAACTTACATGCATGATTTTTAAAAATAACTTTCATAGAGTGTAGATCAGGACCTGTACAATAATCCCCTGCTGAAGACTTGTAAAAATACCTGTCCATTTTTAGATTTCTTTGTTAAAGAAGCAAGATTTACCAGCTTTTGATTTGTGATTCTCTTCTTCCTTCCACCCTCTTCTTCCTAAAAGTTACAACACCTCTGGCCAGTTTTTGGTCTGCTCTTACAAGAGGTGTGTCCAGGATATTATGTTTATTTCTAGGAGAAATAGCTGAACAAAGGAAGAGAGATCCTATTAATGTCCCAGGAAGCAGCATGAGCTCAACCTTTATAAAGCCTACAAAGGAATTCACAGTGAAAACTGCAGGTATTGTAAAAACACAGAAAAACATAATCATTTAGACGAATTGCAATTATGTTGGAATGGTGCATCTGTACAAATTGAAATATGTTTTGTGGGGTTAGGGCCAGTGTATGCTGTGAGTGCACACAGTGCTTTAAACTTACTGATGAATAGCAAACAGTTTTCTTTGGGAAAAAAAGTCGAAATTTAAATGATGGGATTTTTTTCACTGAAGCACACTTTCCAATTTTAGGTTGTTTTTTTTTTTTTTGGTGGTAGATGGTTTGCCTGTACTCCCATCCAGTTTTTCCAGATGATAATTCCCTGCTTCCACCTGGCTCTGGGAGTCATTAGTGGGTGACAGCTCTCTGAGGCATCCACAGAGCTCCTCTGCCCTGCCTGTTTGAACTGCCATGTTTCAGATGTGTTATCAAGACATTGCCATTGTGCAGACACAGATTAGTTCTTGAGACTGATTTTTCTGCTCCGCCAGTTCTTTTGTAGCTGCCAGAACTAATTGCTTACATTACATTACCAGTCTGGGCCTCTATCACTCCCTGGATGATGCCATCCATTGGAATACAGCTGCATACTTAAATCCACTTTTTAACTATATTTTACCATTTCTGCCCGTGTTTACAATTGACAGAATTGTTCCTGTTTTTTTTTTCCTCTGACCCCCACTACGTGCTAGAAATTGTGTAACAGCTGAACTGATTCAGTTGCCTTTTCTGCCTCTAAAATGTTCAGATTTTTGTGATTTAATGGGAGTTTAACAGAGCTATGTATAAATTCTTTGTACAGATAATCTTTCCTTTCTGAGACTGGATAAAGTTGCTCAGAAGCAACACTGTAGTGACCAGTGATACTGAGAAAACATGAAGCTTTAGAAAGGTGGAATGAAAATCTAGAAATGCATCAAAGTCTATCCTTCTTACATAATAAAAGGTGGTTTTTTTTTTTATTGTCCATCTGTATTGCATCTTCATTCCAAGACATAAAAACCCTTATATCCACTCACTGTGCTGTGCTGTGATACCAACACTGGCTGTCAATAGAAAATCCTGGATGATGCCCACATATTCAAATACTCATGTTAATTTTAGTTCTAAGTTTTCTTAGATTATGTTTTGTACAATACTTACCATTCCTTCCTAATATGCATTCAGAAGGAAAACAGTAGTCTTTCTGAGCAGAAGTTAATTCATGTGCGTGAATATTTGCATTTGAGAAAAAACAATGCAATATTTTAATAGATCTTTTTAGATTTACAGGGGTTTTCAGGACTATGAAGACTTTAATTTTTATTTGTTCTTTATGCCACTGTTGCCTAAATGTTGAAGATTATCTATTACTGGTATTGTTAATAATCATAGTTGTGATGCACTTTGACACCATGGGAATAAAACAAAGGTTTATAAATGGCATAAGAGTAAGATTGTGCTATTTTTGATGACTGGAGTTTTAAACCCTGCATATTCAAATCCAAAGTAAAAAGATGTAACTGATGTGAAGATTCTCTCTAGGAACTGTTTGAATATCATTCATTTTTTGAGGGATAACATTTTTGATGCCAAGCAGAACCTTTTTTCCATTAGAAGTTATACAGAAAAGCTTTTAAACGTTAAATATGACATTTCTTAATAATCCCAGTTTTCATTATTGCAGGTTATGTGGACACCAGTTGACCTTTTATTTTGAAGAGAGAACACCACTGTTCTCATACTACCTAATACTTGTTAAGCAGCCTCAAAAGGCACTCAGGGTGATTTGTTCTAGCCCTGGCTTCCTTCAGACAGGTAATGCAGACCAGTGAGTGACTGGGGACACAGAGCTGAAAGCATTTCACTGGTTTATTTGCTCTCTGGCTGAATTATCAGAATTACAAGCATGTATTTGCCACAGAATTTATTCTTCAGTAAGGATTGAGTCCAAACTGACAATTTTGAGTAACCCACTTTTGTTCTTGATATATTCAGTTCCAAAGACTTACACGTTTCTTCATCATTCCTTCAGCTTACTCCCACCTTTCCTTATTCTGGTTCTTTAGTTGTTAATAAATGAAACCTGATGCTTTTCCTGCAGAGTGTTACACTTCTCCAAGCTAAACAGTTTTTACAGAGCTGTGAGGCGAGGCACATCCTAAACTTCTCAGGATGTTTTGCTGCCTGGTTCTACATCTCAGCTCACAGGAGGAGTGTTCCCAAACCTGCATGCAGCTTCCAGAGTGGGATTTTGGAAGCAGGGTCCCCCACAAAAGGGGAGATTGGAAGTTTTATCCCTGTCACAGAGAATAAGGGACAAAGGCAGAGGAGGAGAGGGGCTGAGCAGCAGGAAAGCTGCTGAAGTCATGAACCAAAATAAGCATCACAAACAAGTTGTGCTGTGATTTCCTACAGACTCCCTGTATCTCCTCCCAGATCATTGCAGATATTTCCTTGTGGGAGGGGGGCAGCAGAATTTATTCCAGTGGTTTCAGAATTAGATTTCTCAAAGGGAGAAAGGAGTGAGGAGAAACACAAACCACTGTGGCTGTATCGGATGCTGATTTAATTTACATTTGTGGTGATTGGATTGCAGTAATTTCCCTGGGGAGCAGCTTCTGAGATAATAATTTCCAAAGAGAAGCTCAGCCATGGTGAGCTGAGGACTTCCTGAAACAGGATGGCCCTGCTGAGAAAAATGTCTTTTTAAACTCGTGTGGGTTCAGCCACATTGAATAGGAATTCAAAGGATAGGAAAGCATGGGGAGGCTGTCTTGCAGGCACAGCAAGTTCTTTTGTGGAAAAATTCAGTGTTGGTAAAATAGTTTGCTATAAAATGATCTTTCAGGGAATTTCATTCAATATTCTTTAAAATTATCTATGAGGAGTTTTGGGGAGATTAATAAAGAGCCAGATATATTTTCAGTTATCCATGCCAAGTATCCAAAAATCTGCACACTCATAAAGTCCTTAGAGCATGGGAGTGGACAGGGTTTAGCCATAATCACATGGCTTGATAGGAGAAAAATCTCAAGTTCTGATTCTGGTTTTGATTTCTCTCCTACTTTTGTGCCAATTTTTTCACCTGTCACCCTACAGAGAAGGAGTTTCAGTTCTTTTCTTTACCTGGAGGGCTTCAATCCAGTCCATCCTTGGTCCATCTCAGCAGTTATCAGACATTTTTTCTGAGTAAAGAGAGGGAAAGAGTGAAAGCACTGAGTTCTGATTATATGCTGGGATAAACAAAGAGTGAAGCCAAACAAAACAAGAAAACCTTTTATTATTTGTCTCAGAGCACGGTGAGTTAGAGCATTTATGGGCCAGATTTAGGGTATATTTGGGCTGCTTTTTCTGGCTGCTTAACACAAGAGAGCTGCAGAATCTGCCTGATCTGAAGGCCCAGCATAGTGGGGATCCTGGCTCTGTTGCAAAATCACCTTTGGTGTCTCTATTAATTAGGCAGCAGGGCTGTCATGCTGCCTTAGCCATCATCCATTTGTTAAACTCACTTTGATGCTAAAAATAGTCTCCTCTTGTTAGCTCTGGCTTCCACAGGACAACTCTTGCTGGATTTGTGAAGCTGTGTGGACAGGCAGAAAGGAGCTGCTGGACAGCCTGGAAAAAAATCAAGCCAGAAGCACCTGTAGCAAGGAAGGTGGGGGAAATTTGTGTCACACAAGAGAAAATCCTCAGGGAGACTTTGCTTCACCCCTTCCAAGCTGTTTCCTTCTCTCACATCCACTGCAGAATGATTGCTATCAGCACACATCCACACTTGTCACACCCTCAACCAACAAAAGAGATCTCTAATTCACTCTAAAAAAAGCATTTTAGTTGCTGTACACAAACTGCTTTCTTTCAATGATGTCCATTTTAAAATTGCCCACTTAAAATTAAAAAAACATCAGAAGAAATCCCTTCTATTTGCATTCTTCCAGAACTTTTTAAAGACAAAGAATTAATTAAGAAATAAAACTATAAAATATTTCTGTGCTGTTTAACCCATTCTTTTCAAACTCATACCCCAAAGCAAAACAAATTAAAGTCTTCATATGTAAAATTTCCCATAACACTGTGGGTGAGACCTCATGAGTTCACAGGGTCCTGGTGCAGAAAAGTGAGAACCCAGGAAAGATTGTTAGATCAGCCATCATCAAGAACTGGACTTTCTTCTAATCTTTGCTTATTGTAAGCCCTTAAAACCCAAGCTGATTTTGTCGTTATGAAAATAATGAAGAATTGGAGTGAAAATTCTCAAAAGATTGGAAGGGGGCTGTCTGTCTAGAGAAGATATTTTCAAGGCTTTAGAGGTTTCAAAAATGCATTTGAATCCTTTGGTAACTCAGACAAAAGAAGGCCAAATGTTGTGCCTGGACTAGGACAGAGTTTCTCAGTGTGGCAAAGCCTCAGCTTTCCCCAAACACACCCCAGTGGTACCAGAAAAGCATCAGACCACTGCTCTATTTTTGCTCCTGCAGTTCAGAGTTTGAGTCAGGCTGATTTTTAAGGCAACTGATTTCAAGCACAGACTGCACTGGTGTGTGGTGAGAAAAGGACTGGCCTTTACGGCATTTTCACATTGCTTTGCCCAGGAGACCACAGCCATGTGCAGTCCTCAAAAACCTGTAAGAAAAACAATAATTTGGTTGCCAGTGAAGTCAGGTGCTTTTTAAGTGCTGACAATTTTCCCCTGTTTTGCTGTCCCAAAGGCAAAGCCAAGATTAACTGGTAGCTCTCCTGAAGGAACCTCCTGATAGTCCCAAACAGAGGTGGCAGTGGGATCTCCAACAAAACCAAGAGCACTGGATTTGAGAGCAGAGTTTGAAGAGATTTCTCCTCCTGAGCAGCTCTTGGGAGGATCAGGCCATGTAAAAGGCCATGATCTGATTGAAGTGTTGCAGCAGATGAAACTGAAGCCCAGAGAGCTGATTCATCCCTTTGGTTTTCCTTGCAGGATCCACGAGCAAATCAATTTGGAGAGACCACAGTAATGACATTTTCTGTGTTGCTTTTTCTGGTGGCTGGGGGAAACACTGACACTGGGATGAGAGAGAAGATAGGCAAAAAAAAAAAAAAAAAAAAAAAAAAAAAAAAAAAAGGAAGTTTTAGCATTCAAAAGTGATACAATCACTGTTCTACTTCAGTGTAGATTTCTCAGAATTTTTTCCAACCCTAATTTTAACCTTTGGAGAGAGTCCTCTCAGTTTCACTTGGCTGCTGTGAGGAATTTTTCCCAGGAAAAACACAACTTTGCTTTAACTAACCACTGTTTTGTCAACACATTTGTCATGAGGTGTTTGCTGGCCTAGCATGGAAATGATATATTTAATTTAAAGCATTTATTTCATCAAAGCTTTATTTGTCTTATTTATGTGGGTGCACCTAGACAGCCCGATCTGTCCAGGCTGTTGGACAGCCATGCTTAGCAATTTAAAAAACCTGGTTATAAAGAAGAAAAAACCACAGGCAATCAGTCTCTCTTTGCCATCCTGCTGTCTTCTCTGCTCTTGCTGTCACTTAAAAATCTTGAGATGGAGGTGTCACCCTTACTGATACATTCCCATACGTGTCTAACACTTCTCCTTAACAGCCCCAGCCTTCCTCACGCACAGCCAGCCCTGGAAGTGTGGATTTATTCTTTTATGAAATCTTAGAAGGAGGTGCAAACTGAAGTGTAAATAACATTCATCTCACCAAATCGATTGGAACGAGACTGCTGCTTTTAAGGTGGATTAGAGCTTGGGGGAAAGTTAAAATTTTCTCACTAATGTTATGTAAGGGAATGCTAAGGCACATGGGGCCCTGTGTTAGCAGAGACTGATTTGTCTCAGCTTTTTCTGGTGCGTGGTGAATATTATTTGAAATACTTGGCTGTGTGCAAGAATATTTCATATTAGAGATGCAAAGTGTGCTGCTTTTATGACCCTGTTTCTTTTTGTTGCTAATCATTTGTCACACACACACAAAAGGAAAGCCATTTGGTGAGAGATGGGCTGGAAACACAAACACTAAAATGAGAAACCCACTCTGACAGCTCAGAGATAATTTCCTGACATGGCAGAGAATGAAGCAATGGTATCTCTTTGCCACAGTGGCCTATCAGACTTTGGAATTTATTTTCAGATGGTTTCAGAGCATCTCTCTAGCTGTCAACACATCAAGCCTGTTCCAGAGCCCATTGATGTCATCGTGAGCCTTTCCATTCACTCCTCTCAGCTTTGATCAGATCCTTGAAAAGCTGAAACCTCCTAAGTGCATTTGGGGCTGGATCACTTGTATTTCCATGTTTGTTAGTGCTGTGCCATGCAGATCTATCTAGAAACATATATTTTATTATAAGGGGGGTTAAATATTAAAATATTTGGTATCCACTGAAGCTTAGGCTCAGCCCACCCAGAGCTGCTGAAGTTTTTTGCCAGAATTTATGGCATAGTCCTGAATATCTCCCTGCAATTTGTCACTCCAGCATGATGTGCCACTGACTAAAAACGAAGTGGGTGTAAAAAATCTGTTGATTGGCAATTTCCAATAGGAAATCTGAGACCCCTGTGACACTGCCTGGATGATCTGCTGTGGAGAGAAGCATCCCACGCTGCAGGCATGTTCAGCTGAATGGGAAATAGGCCAGTATTTATAGAAACTAAAGCTTCCTTCGTGGCACTGAAAAGTCTGCCTTTTCTTCCGCATGAAGATGCTTTGCCCATTTCGCTTTTGAAAATGGAATTTCCAAGCTGTTGAATAGCAGGGACCCAGGCAATTACAGGTAAATCTGGGGGAAATTCAGAAGTCCAAAGCAATTTCAGATAAAAGTTGGCACACAATAATTGGACTTCAGATAGTTCTAAAGGGAAGGGGGGGGAATCATCTGTATAGCAAATCAGGTTATCTTCACAAGCAAGATGCATTCTTTAATTTGTTCACTGAGCTGTGGGACACAGTTTTGCTGGACTTTCTGCCCTCCTGACCTTTATTTTACAAATAAAGACACCTGAACTGTGTGCACACACTGTTTCAGCCTAGTAACACACTTTGCTGACTACTCCAACCCAGAGTCATAACCTCACCCTGTTAATGAGGCTGATAATTGAAATCATTGTCAGCAACTTAGTTTTAAGTCAGTTAATTATTCCTCTCTGAACAGAGCCCTTTTCATTAAAGACTCCAAATCCCCTCATTCACTGCTTAATGAGGATAATTTGGAGATAGGTCCCCATATATACATATACATAAATTATTGGCATTCCCTTGTTCTAATAAATTAATATTTCAGATTTTAAATACTGGTTAAGGAGTTTGTTGAGAAAGATACAACATATTTGGTGGGTTTGGCCTTTCTGACAGGCATTTCTTCAAGCACTTAGAGCAGAAACATCTTTGACTGTGGACAGCATAAATGTATTATTTAAAATTATAACAGCAGCAAACACTAAGATTAGAAAGCACAGTAAAAATATCTGTGTGGACTTAAATCAAGGTTCAATTAGAATTTGTCAGCTGGAGGTGACAGGAAAAGAAGGAGACCAAGGTGTGTTGGCTGACCTGATCTTTTGGAGAATGACAGAGCTGCAGAATAGAGCAGCAAAATTCCAAGGACAAATCATGTGGCTTTCATAGGGTTCAAGATACATAAGTGCAATTGTAGAATAGAGAGGAAAATATAGAAAAAAAAATCAGAATACAAACAGTTCTGGTCATGGTTCTGAAGAACAAAAAATGAGAGGAAAACAGATACAGAACAAAACTTCCTGGGATGATGAAATGAATGGATTTATGAAAAGAGAACTGGGTTATGAAAATAGCCAGAGGAAAGCTGAGTGAACAGATGCTGGTAAATGCATCTAGGGCTGAGGGATAATTATCACTGAGGAGGAAGAGGCAGTTAAAAAATAACTATTTATCGAGGAGCAATGAATAAATTTAGACTCAAAATTAGAAAGTTGCTAATAATCAGTAGAAGGAAGTCCGTGTTTAGAAGAATATGAGGCATTTTGAGCTGGAGTTCTTGAGACTGGGAGAAGAAATCCTGGTGTCAAAAGGAGTTGAAACAGTTGGACTTGCTCTTTGCATGCTGTTTGTTTGGTAATGTCCCATCTTCCAAGGTTCCCAATATTTTCCTCCCTCCTTGCTTCTCCCTCCCTCACATCCTTGGAACATTTCTCCCCCTATTCCCCTCTGATCCCCTGGAAGAGGTCACAGAGAGATGATAAAAGGATAGAGCTTGCCAGTAATCCCAACACTTTAACATTTCCTACACTGACTATTATTTTTTGCCCAGTTCATGCAATTTAACTGTCAAATTTGGGGCTGGAGAAGAGTTCTTCTTTAGGCTTTAGCTCTTACTCATTTTTGGCTTCTCACTATGGTATGGACACAGTAGCCTGCTTAGATTTAAATGGGACTTTTACTGATTTTTTTTTTTCCTGCTATGTCAGGAAAGTGGTTTATTGGTTTCTTGGCAACAATTGAAGTTTTGGAGATTTTATTGTCGTTTTTAAATTTGTTAAGGAAGTTGGGAAAGTTTTATGGCTTCTGTCAAGTGAAATAGATGTTATAAAGTGTTCTACAACTGAAAATCTATGGCTTAGTAGCCAAGGACAGAAACAAGACTAGATTTTTTTTTCTGCCTAAATAAATCGAATTGGAGGATTTCAGAGAAATTAAAAAAAAACCTTTCATTTTCAGCAAGACCACCTAATATCCCCCTCCCTCTTTCACTACTCTTTTTATTTGCAGAGCTTTGAGCTGGACTGCTTTCAGATTTCTTTGCATTATTCTGTGTGATACAAAGATTTTCTACGTGGCTCCATTCCAATCTCCAATACGTGTCTGACAAACTGGTTTGGAGATCTACATTCGGTGATAAAGGTCACAAAACAAACAAACAAAAAATCAGTGATAGGTAAGAATTTTTCAGTTTTGTTTTGTGACAAAACTTTGTTTCCTATTCTCTGTGGCAGTTGTGACACTCGTTAAGGACAGTGAAATTTCTTGATGTCAAAGATTTTTTTTTTTATTAATAGGTGCAAGAAATCTGAAAACAGAGAGAAGGGAATATGGCCAAAGTGCAAAGATTTTAATGGTTAACAATTACCTCAATATTTCCTGCGGATAGGATGTGAGATTTTCCATCAGTTATTAAGATGAGAAGGCAGGTGCAAGACTCAAATTTGGGTGGAAGCAGTGGAGGTCTCAGGGCAGGAGATTCACACATTTGTGCTGCCTAGAAAGCTGCCTATAAAACTTGTGAACAGAGTTGCTGGAATGATATCAGTTTTCTTTTGGAAAATACTAAAATTTTTAACCTTTGTTAATTTTTAACCTTTGTCACATCTACAGTGGGATTTTTCTCTGCTTGGCTGAAGGGCAAGGAAGCAGAATGTCTTTAATTGAAAAGGTTACTCGTCATTTCAGCATGCAGGACACAGATTGGGGCTACCAGGAATGACAAAACACCCTCTTCCTTTAATGTTCTTCTTGTTAGATTTTTATGGGAAAGTAGCTGGAGATTTAGCACTGATTTCAAACATAATAAATGAATTTTCACCCAAAGCCACTGAAAGTGGAAGGCCCCGATGTGGATCCTACAGAGTACCCTTAAATTCTTTTTTTTTATGAAAACAAGCTGTATGCCTTGGTGTGTGCTAGCTCAGAGAGGAGATGCAGTGAAAAACAGAAAGCACTTTTCAAACACAAGTGTTACATTAAGGAGGTAACAAGGCCATGAATTACCCTGATCATCACCCTGGATATTGGAGTTGTGTCAGAAAACACCACCATGAGGTGTTTCTCTTGAAAGCTTTGACCAGAAAGAGTCCAAAATACCCTAAATTTGAGCTGACCAACAGTGAACTCCACAAATACTCCCTCTCTTCTGGCTGCATTCAGCTGCCAGCTCCTCCTCACCCAAGGACTGTATTTGTGGTTATATTTGTTGGTTGTGTTGATATTTTCTGACTCGATATCACACTGAGGTGGCTCAAGGAAATAAGAGAGATCTTTTCTTCTTCCAAATCAGCAGTAAAGTGTGGGAAGCTGCATCTTTTGAGGTAAACCCCACATTTTTCTCTGTTTTCTGAGACAGCAGCACATTTTACTCAGCAGAACAGGGTGTTGGAGAGGTTCAGGAGAAGGGGAAAGCAACAGCTCTTTCCTTCATTATCACAAAGAATATTTCATTTTCAATTCCTTATCCTGGTCTAAATCCAGGTTGTGCCTAAACCAGGTTACCAATTGAATTTATTTGTCAATATTTTTTGCAGGTTTCCTTCAGGAAAGAGAATTTGGATATTGAGGTGGTGTTTGGCTGGGACTGCTGCACCCAGGCCAGGCTTTCAGATCCAGCCAGAGCAGTCTGCATTTAGAAGAGGAAAGGAAGAATCCACCTGCCAGTGCAGATCTGGCACTTACCATTTGACATTTTTCACAAGTCTAACAGTAAAACTCCTTTAAAACAACTGAAACTTCTTGCTGAGTTAAGGCACCGAATTTTTGAAGGCAGGAATTCATCTTGACCTAATGAATTTATTCATTTTATTGACCTTTAATTTTGAAATGTCTGTTTTGGGAATATTTAGCTGCTGCTTTTAACAACAATACAATTTTAATGACTTTTGTTTCAGCAGTTGTATTTATTTCTGCTTGAGGATATCTGGTTTTATTCAAAAGCAAACTTTCAGTGCATGCTGCATACTTTAAGGAAAAAGAAGGTATACATATAAAGTTGCTTGGAAAATTATTGATCATTCAGAAAAATAATTGATATTTTAACATCTTTAGCATTGGTTTCCAGGCTTTTATTTTTTTTAAATGCTTTAAAGGAATTGTCTTTCTAAGCTTCAGCTAGATCTTGTTCATTTTAGTGGTAGCCAACAGGGAAACAAAAATAAAATAATGTTACTTGAGGGGTTAAAAGGTCTTATTTTTAAAAGACCAGCTAGTTAAAAGCATTGTGTCATTCATATCACAGAGAGGTGTCTCCCTAAGATATTTGGCAGACATTAAGAGCATAATCACCTTTGATTTAGGGTTTTTTTTAGATTAAAAAGGCACAATATAAACAGCAATGATTAAATTAACAACTTGATGTCCTGGCCAATTTGTGCTTTGGTCCATGACAGTAGAACATAACCTGGTATTGCATTGTTTATGTGTGCTGTGGCTACATTTACATTTCTCAATGGAGAAATTAATTGAGCCCAAATCAGCCCTTATCTGCTCAGCCCTCAATGCCTGTGGTAAAACTATAAAATCTCGATGGAAAGTTGCATTTTCTTAGACAGGAGACCACAGACTCGTTGCAGCCAGAGTTCTGAATTGCTGAGGAACAGATTCCCACCTCCATGGCCAGAAGAGTGTGTGAACAGCCCAAACTGATGAGCAGCCTACGAAACACTTCTGTGTCTCTCCCTTGCTGCACTCAGCAGCTGCCCTAAACCATGGTTTGTAAAGAAGAAAAGAGGTGCAAAGAAAACAAAGTAGTTGTGTCTCCACAAAATGAACCCTGACTGTCCACCTAAGGAATGATCAGGCTTTTTACTCAGGCTGATTTTTGTTTTTCCCCTCTAGCTGGAGATATTAATTTATTGTGTTAATCTGTGTAAACAAGCGTTAGTCTCACAGAACAGGGCTGGAACAAAGACTGAGACAACACCCAGGCGGGATGGGTTTCTTTTAGAGCAGCTCTAATTAATAGTCTCATTACTTTTCAATCTGGGCTTCTCTGCCTCTCGCAGGGGGAGCAGTGGAGAAGGGAAGGTCTCAGACAGCACAATGACAAAAAAAGGCTGGAAAGGAGAGCTTTGGCTGTCGTGTGTGTTAGTGATGCATCAGCGTGCCTGGAAATTGATGTTGATGCAGCTCGGAACAGAACCAAAGCCCGGTGCCAGAGGTGGCATATTTATAATGAGCCTAAATGAAGGGGCTCATTAGTCTCACAAATGGTGAAGACTGCCTGTTCCCTCTCTGATTATCTCTCCTCCATCTCCATTAGGAGGCTGTGCATGGAAGGGGAGGGGAAGGAAAGCAAACGTTCTCAGGTTCGGGCAGTGAACTGATCTGCAAAGCCCTACTGGGAAATTAATGAATTAGTGAACATCCCAGTGACTCCTTCTCCAGGTTCCCCCCCCAGATAAACACCAAATTCCATCCCAAACCGAATGGAAACAAAATATTATGAATTAAGCCTTTATGTTTGCCTTTGACTGGGAAGAAAACAAGAGGAAAAACCAACAAAATATGCAAGGAAAAAAGAAAAAAATAAAAGGCGCTGTGGAGTTTGTGCTATTTAATTCAAATCTTTGATGATCTGGGGATGTGGGGCAGGCCATAACATGCAACAAAGCCATCCTAGGTGTGATTCACCAAAGCAGAAATGAGTTTTGACCCAGAGTGACTGGAAGACTGTGCAAATGACCCTTGGATGTGTCAGGATGGCACTCAATAAGCAATTGCAAACATTTTTTTTTTTTTTTTCCTTTTACGGTTTTTGTTGGGTGAGAAGCCAGGCAAATACTCCATCCTAATCCCAACACTGTGCAAATAGTAAAAGCAGCCTTTGCTGCTGCTGCTGGGAGAAAACATTCAATTAAGTTGCTGCAGTGGCTTAGTGACAGCAGCCTTTCACCTTTGCAAACCCAGCCTCTGGTTATCTCTCTCGGGTCACTAAAGAAAATGAGCTGATGTTCTCAGGCTAAGCTCCAGGGCACTTTTTGCTCAGAGTCACCAAACCACAGGATAATTTGGAGTGTTTTTGTCTGTGGGTACTTAGGAAAGGTCTAAGCCTGAAAAAAAAAAAAAAACCCAGCTGAAATTCGAGATTAGGATGTGTTGAGAAGCAAGCAGCTTCCCAGAAAATTAAAATGCTGACATTCCCAGCAGTTTAATTGATATTAGATTCACTAGCATGTCAAAGCCTAAAGAAAACTACAGACAACACAATGATGGATGAATTAAAAACCCAGATGCTGGGAACAGAGGGAGGGTTCATAAATGGAGGGAAAATGGTATGGACAGGGATTTTAAGCAGCTAGAGAAGCAAAGTCTGACTGCCCTCAGGGCCAGGGTGGTGATGTTGGTGGCACCTGCACTGGGTCTGGCATCTCTACATCAGCCTGTGTGATACAGGGACAGCCCCTAATCATCCAGTTATTCCTGCCTGAGTGGAGAAAAATGTCAAATGCAGGACTGGGAGGGACAGAAGAGTTGTATCCATCAGTCATAACCACCCTGCCTCCTCCCCATGCCTCAGCCCCTTCCAGACTGGGACAAGGGATGGATGGGCTGCAGGGATGGCTCACAGGGAGCAGCTGGGGCTGCTGATGCAAACACCCAGCTCAGTTTGAGGAGAAGTGTTTGTGATCCCCTGAAGTCCTGGTGGGAGTCTTTTCTTCAAAATGAGCTCATCCAGAGTTATCAGTGACTTTCCAGCTTTAAAGTCATATTTAGAGCAAACAAAAGTACCAAACAGGAGCAAGGAAACCTTGTCCAAAGGGCAGGAGCTCAGAGATGCTGAGGTGAGGCAGAGCCAGCTGGAGAGCAAATATTCCCAAATTCCTGGGGCATTTCTTCCCTCTGTGCTCACTTTTTGCCTCAGCAGCTTTCAGCATCTTTCTGACTTGCACAAGCACATGCACCAATCCTGTGGGTGTCTGCAAAAGCCACCTTGCTTTGTCACCTCTGGCACTTGGCTCTCTGCCTGCTCCCTGCCACGGACCAGCCCTCCCCAGGCTCTCCCAATTTTGTTGCAGCTGGCCCCAGCTCCCTACACCTCCCAGAAACTTCAGGAGGAGTTACCTTTAAAGGGAGGGGAGGAGAAAAATCCTCTTTTCCTCCACGGGGTTGCACCTTATCCAAAGAGCAGCCAGACCTTTTCCAGCTTGGAGCCTTTGCTTCTCCTACGTGTTTCTTCATACACCAGTAAGTGCTCATTGGGCAGGGGGAGTGGCTGGCCATGGCTTTGGCTGCATCCAAAGCTGACCAAGGTTCCTCTAACTCATCCTGGGTCCTACCCTGTGTTTAATTGTTTATCTTATCATTTTAGACTCAGAACGTTGTCATTTTCTAGACTGATAAGCCACAGAGAGGCAGCCAAGTAGAGTCAGGAGAGTGTTAAAATGACAGGACTGTGTCCCTTGTCTCAATTTACTCACAGAATTGAAAATTTAGCAAGCTTTTCTCACTGTCGAATGTCCTTCAAGAGTCTCTCTTTTATTTATTTGATTTTTTCAGTAGTAGAAGAAAAATCAGTTTATATGCTGGTATATTACAGTGTGCAGATATAAGCTGGAAAGCAATATAAAACAATCTTGGGATTGCTTCTTATGGCATTAAGATTCCCAAATCTTTGTAATTCAATTTTTTCCCCCATGATGCCTCAAAATGCTCTGGTGTTTCCCTTCCCTTGGGGAGCCCAGCCCTCCCTGCCCATGCTATATACTGCTTTTATTGAAATTAGAGCCCACAGCAGCTTATTACTCTCAGGGCTGAATTTGAGAGGAGTTTTGAAACGAGACACCAGTGTTTTCCAGCCACCCTACTGGCTGAATTTCCTCTGAATGTAAGGTGTGGGAGAAACAGGGTATCAATGGAGTTGTTCATTAAGTAACTGTAATGGCAAGCTTTTAAAACTTACCAGCTTCACCATGACCTGATTTTGATGTAATTTGTGCAAAGGAAGCATTTTGGCAGAACGTGGCACTGTAGGAAGGAGGGGATAAAGGGACATCATCATCATCATCATCGTCATCATCTTCCCTTAAGTTTTGACCCCACGTTGTCAGCAAATAGCCTTTAGAGTTTAATTACATGATGGAGTTTGCTGAGAAGTGTGAAAGACAAAAGAACAAATAAGTGATGGGAGGCAATTTTCCCCCCCCCCACCCTGCTTTACTTTGGGGCTGCCATAATTAAACTTAAAGTGCTGCTGCTTTGCTGGAAATGAAGTTAGGGAGGTGAATTGTGATTGCAAACAGTGTTTGCTCAGTCACTCCTGGCAACAGCACCACGTTAACTCTGCCTTTGTGTCTCCGATGAGTCCTCCACATTGACAAAAACATCTTTTCTTATCCAATTTGTTATCACTGGCTTCAGAAAGTCATTAAAGAATATCAGTGGAGCAGATTGGGATCTGGATTAAGAAATCAATTATTGCCAGGAAGTACCTTTGCAGACACTAATTATGCCCTGACTGACATTTACGGGATTCCTTTAATGGGATGTGTGGTCAGTTTTTAAAGGCACAGGGCAGACCCCAGAGCTGTGTGTGACACCCTCTGGTTTCGTGCTTTCTGTGTGCCAGCCCATGCTAGAACATGTGTGCTGCCATAAATATAAAAATATAAAATATCTACACATTGTGCCTATTCATATATGTAAAAACAGTCATCAAACTATTGGTTTAACCAGGAATTAAATGATATTTTGGCTCCAGATAGCCAAGACAGGCCACATTGAGCAGGATGGCTCCTGTGCAGATTGCCAGTGACAGATAGATAAGGTGTCCCCAGGAAGGAGCTGATAGAAATCCGACAGGTGTAGATGGGTTTGGACATCTGTGAAAGAGAGAAAGGCCACAGGATGAGCAATCCTGCTCTGAAAGATGGGAGCTGCTCCAGAGATCTGTGACAGAAGCAGCCTAGACAAGGATAATTTAACAGGGGGAACACAGAGGTGGGGCAGTGGCAGCGGACTGGCTCAGGGCTCCTTGGCTCTTGCTGCTTTATCTCTGATTGCCAAACACTGTCAGTGTGATTCTCCACGGGGACAAACACTGGGTCTTCCTGCTTTGTCTGGCCTCAGCTGGGAGCATTATTAGAGCTTAAGTTAAACTGCATCCCATTCCCAACCTCCCCTCTGTCAAACCCTGCTCTGGTAAATGTTGATGGGTGTGTTCGTGTTTTCTGCTCCCTTCCCACTCTTAAAATGCATAATAACTTAATAACTGCCCTTACTGTAGGCAAAACCTCTTTGAAGAGAATGCTCAGCAGCTCCCCTCCCCCCCAAACAAAACCAAAAAACAAACACCAAAAACCCCAAAATTACAAAAAAAACCCCCAAACCAACAAAACATCCAAACACCCAAAGCAAAGATTGTGAAATAATGGTACAAAATTTAAGAAACTGGAGAGGAAATCTCAGTAAGGAAAAAAAAAAACCAAAGCAATTGTGGATTATGTCAGGGTAGATGCAATCAGTATAATTTGTGTAAGAACTAAGGGATTCCAGCACTCTTTTATGTGGCCAGCATGGAAATGACCTACAATAATTGTTTGGGAGACTTGTACAGAAAAATTTAAGTCAATAAATTCTAAGTCTTTAGGACTCAAATCCCAAGGCTTTGCATTTCCTTCAGCTCCATTGCTGGTAGTTAACTCTAAAAGCATTTATGGCATAAATCACAGACAGATTTATATTTCTTATGGTACTTGTAAAGCATCCTGAAAAGTCATGTTGTGCATTTTATTTATTTGACCCAATTTCTAACACTATGCACTGAAATGCACTTTTAGTTGTCTATGACTTAAAATCAGGCACTCAAGTAATCAACATAGAGACAGAAATGCTGCTTAGAGCAGTTTAGAATATTGAATTTAAGGTCTATCTCTATTTAATAAGATAGGGACCTGAAATTTGGCTGTCTGAAGATTGACTCTCCATCACATAAGTGCCCAATAAAGGGAAAAAGGCCTCATTTTAGTTCTGTAAAATTCTGATGAAATTAGCAGGATGCTTGTGAAGAGTTTTCTCCATACCGAGCATGGTGAGTGCTGCTTAATGAAAATTCCCAACTTTCACAGCCTGTCTTTGCAGGGAATTTCCATGCCCATGCTTTCCAGCAATGATTCAGGATTTAACTGGGGAGAGGCTCTTCAAACCTCTTTATCTCTAGTAAGTTATGATCAGTTTTACATTTCCTTCAATACTGATAAATATCCCTCCTGGATTTGTAAGTGGAAATTATACTCAAGTTCTGAATCAAATCAAATTAACCCTTGAATGTTTCTAATCTATCAGCATAAATTGTATTTTTTTCCCCAAAAGCACAATTAAAAATCAGGGATGCAGGACCATTTCTCATCAATTCTCAACCTCAAGAAATGCAACATCCTGCCTTTGGGATTAATTTTTAATTCAGATTGTGTGATTCTGAGAGCTGCAGTATCTGGATAGAGCACATTACCTCAGTGATGTGCAAATCCAAGTAGGTAGAAATGTACCTTTTCAAAGATATAAGTGAGAAAGAATTGTGCAATCAAAAGGAGAAAATAAGTCCCAGTCTGTGTGTCCAACTCAGAGCTGTAGCAAAAGCTGAAATTGCCAGAATTATAAGATGCAAGGTTAATGCAGGGTTTGTTTCTCAGGATCTAATTATCTCATTGAAAAGGAGTCACATGGATTGACAGCGAGTCAAAAATCCTGGAATGAGTGGGAATGTGGCTGTTTTTTCCTCTCCAGGGTGTTTTCAGGCTATCTTGTCACATCTTGCAGAATGCCTGGTGGTGCAAAGGCACAGCTTTGCCAGGCACCAGCACCACAGATATTGCAAGTGAGCAAGCAGAAAACAAATGTTTGAGACTTCCAGCAGCAAAACCCACGTTATTGCCATGCCTCAAAACAGAAGGAATTTCTGTGGAAGGTGTGATGAGGGGAGAGGACAGCCATCCTTCTGCCTGGGAGGGGAGTGTCACAGCTGTAATTACTGCTCTGGTGGGAACCATAGCAGGGACTGTAACACCTGTGATGAAATGGCTGTGGCAGGGCACAGGAGCAGAGAGGCTCAGGATGCTTGTGGGCTCTGCAGGGCTGTCAAGGTAAGGCTGCTGAGATGGATCCAGGTTCCTTCCTGTGCCAGCAGACAGGAGGTGAATGAATGCCTGCAGCTTCCTGAAATCCAATAGGTTCCATCTCTCAAGAGGTGTTTTTCATGTATAAATAAATGCAATTTTTTGTATACTGCAATTTGAGCAGGTGAAATTTTTCAAGATAAACCAACAAATAGGAGTTCTAAAGAGGTATAAGTAGTTGAAAACAGCAGGTATGGCAATTTCCAGTGTCAGGAATATCCACAAATGCCAGAAGTTTACATCCAAAAAGGAAACAGAGGAGTCCTGCAACTTTATTGGAATAAAGGGAGAGGGCACACACCTGTCTGAGCTCTGCAACAAACCTGCTGCTTGAAGTCAGAAGAGACATTCAAACCCATTCCAAAGACGTTACAGCCCTCCCTTCACACACCAAATTGTTTGTAAAGACATGAGCTTTCCTCTCAATCCCTCCTCTTCTCATTTCTCAGTTTGTCTTTACAATACCTGGTTATTATTGACTTAACCCTTTTTAACAACCTGGAGCATTTGAAACAGCCCCTACTGACTTTTCCACCTCTGGTGCCTGCCCCAGGTGTGACAAGCAAATACAGAGAATTAAGTCCATTATTCACTAGAGGTCCTTGTCCATGGCTCGAGGTCTTCCATTCTTTTCTTTCCAGCTGAGAAGTCCAAATCTCCAGGGTTTTAGAGACCTTGACTCTAAAGTATGATGGGTGCACCCATGTGCAGCTGTCCTGGCTGCTGTTCCTGTGCTCCTGACTGCATGTTATGGACAGCAAAAAGTCCAAACACAGCATCTGTGCCCACTGGGCTTCCTGTGCAAGTAATTCCAATTAAACTCAAGTAACCCCTGGATCAATTGAAAAAATACCCCAATGACCTCAAGTAACCCCAGTGAGGCCCTCAANTGACCTCAAGTAACCCCAGCCAGGCCCTCAAATGACCTCAAGTAACCTCTATGACCTCAAGTAACCCCAGTCAGGGCCTCAAGTGACCTCAAGTAACCCCTGGATGAATTAAAAAATACTCAAATGACCTCAAGTAACCCCTGTGACCTCAAGTAACCCCAGCCAGGCCCTCAAATGACCTCAAGTAACCCCTATGACCTCAAGTAACCCCAGTCAGGGCCTCAAGTGACCTCAAGTAACCCCTGGATGAATTAAAAAAGACTCCAATGACCTCAAGTAGCCCCTACCTGGACTCCAGTGACCTCAAATAACCCCTCCCAGGGAATTAAATGACCACAGATAACCTGTACTAGTTTGAAAATAACCCAAAATGTCTGGCACAGCAGCCCTCAGTGGTGTCCTGACCTCATCCTGGCCATGGAAATCCATGGTCAGTCTCCATTCTCCACTGGGCTTAGGCACGGGCCCTATGGGGCTGTTAAAGGGTGAATGAGCCTTGCTGACCACCCTTTGGCTCTCCAGTTCCCCAGTCATCTCATGGGTGGGAATCACAGAGACAAGCTGAGCCAAGTCTTATTTAGGTTTTTATTTTGTTTTAATTAAGAAGAAAAAAAAAAGAAAAAAAAGCACTTTGCTCTTGTTGAGATGTTGTGCAGCATATTTGCATTATGATGAAGGATTGCTGATGGTGCACTGTTGTTGTGGTGATTGGTACCTGTTATCCTTCAACTCTTAGTATTACCACAGCAGAGGCAGCCTCTGAGAGACCAGGCAGGGTGTTCAGGTGTCTGATGTCTTCTGTCTCCACAGCAGCTATCCCAAAATGATGTCCTTTTGGGTCTTTAAAATACCCATTTCTGAGATAGTCTATGCCCAGGATGCATGGGGCCTCTGGGCCGGTCACAATGGGGTGTTTCTGCCACTCCTTCCCTGTAGGATTTGGCTTGGTTCAGTTCCAGACGGCTGGGATGAAGACGAGAGATCTCTGAAGTTGGGTCTGAAAACATGAAGTTTATTGTAAAGGGGCCTATGTGCAGAGGACCTGCCAAGGGCTGCCAGACACAGCCCGGAGCAGGTCAGAGAACAGAGAGTAAGCGTGAGGGGGAGAGAGTGTAGAAGAGGTCAGTGAAGTAAGAGGAGAGAGCTAAGAGCTAAAAACTAAGAAAGAGTAAAGATATCATGGCTAAGAGCTAAGAGTGAAGAGTGTAAAGAGAGCAGAGCTAAGAGCGCGAGGTTGCTGTTTACAATACAATAAATCATCTTGTCTACTGAATATTCTAATTTTCATTAACCAATCTAAAACAAGTTACAAATCCTACAACATTTGCATACATCCTATAAGAACTACTGTATTACCATATGGGGTTATATTTTAAGCCCTAAAAACTTCTTTTTGGACCCTCTGCC
>VZTZ01011621.1:298262-325771 GCA_013400955.1 Drymodes brunneopygia | reverse complement strand
AACTCAGTATTTTCAAAATCTGCTGTGTCAGGTCTGAAAGGCTGGAAGAAAAACATTCTTTACTCCTCCCCCCAGGGGCTGGGTGCAATTGTTGAGGAGGTCCCAGATGTAGCAGCCCAGCCTAGGACAAGCAAACAAAATTGAGTATATATTCCAAATTATGTTCATTGCCTCGGAGATTATCATGGAATAGACATAATAAACCAATAAAGCAATTCTTATACCATTCCCTGGTCTCAACAGGAGAATTACAATAGGCAGGTAGCTCCCCATGTGCAGAAAAACATGGAGAGCAAGGTACAAGACCCATGTAAGCATGGTGAGCAGAGTGATGAATAGGAGGTTTCTGTAATACAAAATTGTAATTCCGACTTCTCTGCAGACTGGACCCACATTGGCAGCAAAAATATGTACTAGTCTGAAAATAAACCACAGGGAAATTCCAAGTCAGAGCCACAGTTTAATGGGAAAATTAATATAAAGGCAGAAAACACTGGCTTAGACTGCCAGAGTCAGGATACAACCTCAGCCTGTTGGTCAGGATGGTGGTAGCCACCCAATTAATTGGGGGCTGCAGCCCTCTAGATGTGGTTCTGTTGAAGTGGTGAACCTGCAGAAGGTCCAGTGGTGGTTCTGTAGTTCTTGTCCCCTGGGAATCCAGTAGAAAAGGTTGGTCTGGTGTTCCAAAAAATCTCAGTTTATATCCAGGTAGGACTGCTTGGTTCTTCTCCCTGAGCAGAGCATCTCACAATGGGATGATGGAATTTATGGGTCCTGCAGTGAGATTTGGTGGCCCATTGGCAGAGAGAGCCTCCCAGGGACTCCAATGACCTCGAGAAACCGCAAATGACATCAAGTAACCCCTACCAGGGACTCCAAAGACCTCAAGTAACCCCAAATGATCTCCAGTAACCCCTACCAGGGCCTCCAGTGACCTCAAATAATNTGACTGAATCAAATGCACCTGCTCACCTTTCCCACTTAGCAAAAGAACATCTGAACAATTGTTCCCCCTTTGGCATAAAATTCAAATCAGACAGAGAAGTTCCTGTGTCTACCAGGAAACACACTTGGTTCAGCAAGGGCACCAGAGTGGTGAGGTCCAGGTACAACAGCAGCTCCTGACACCCTTAACAATCCCTTCCTAATGCTCTTTTTTACAAATGGCACATTCATTCCTTCCCAGTCGTTGTCCTGATGGCTGCCCCCTTCCCTTTTTTCCTGGAGTTCCCACTTTTTTCCCGCTGGGGGTTGTAAAACCTGTGCCATTATCCTTGCCTATACCTTTAGCTTTTCCTCATCCCTTCTTTTGTATTCTTCATGTACCTGAGATGCCTTTCTAACCAATTCCTGGAAGACTTGACCACCTCTCCAACCCCTGCTCCCACTGCCTGTGGGCTCTCACCTTCCCACAACCACCAAAATCTTTGCAAAATCACTCACCTTCCCAGTGACTCAAATAAAATACTTCCTTATATCAGGCCAGGCTTTGGTGACACACCGTCCCTTACACCGCCCACCAAAGCCTGTCCCTGTCCATTTGCAGTGTCCAGACCCCCCCCAGCACACCCATCCAGCCCCCGGGCTGCTCTCCCAGCACCACAAGCTCCGTAAAGCACCAGGTGCTGATGTGCGGGCACAGCTGGCAGTGCCACGGGGATGGGCAGGAGGACAGAACATCCCACAGCCCCGTGGGCTCCAGGGACCACTGCAGCCCCCGCCCGGGGGGTGTCGGGGTCAGGCACTGCCCAGCACCGAGCCCCGGCTGGGTCCCGCACCTCTCCGCAGGTCCCAGCATTTCTGTACCTGGCCTCGGCACTCCTCACCATGGAAAAAAACCCTTAAAGTTCTCAGTAGTAAGTGGACAAACGCAAATCCTCCGCCCTGGCTCCAAAATGGCCCGGAGAGGGATGGGGACATAGGGAAAATACCTCCGTGCTTTCCCTCTCCTGGGAGCCGGGAATGCAAAAGACTTGCAGCTGGCCCTGAATTAGACGGCAGATTCTGAGGACAAGGCAGAGAAGTTCCCGGTCCTCACTGTTCTTTCCTTATCACACAGCCTTCCGTTGCTATTTTTCTTTAACATATTTCTCCACATTCCCCTTCGACCAGTCCTTTCCCAAAAAAAACACCGTATTGTCTGCTCTGGGTTGCCGAGACCCTTTCTCGGTGCCTCTTACTGCCCCTTCTCGGTACCGACGGGATGAGGTTCCCGAACCACCTACCTTGAATAATTCCCCCTTGAACCTACTATTCTACCCCAAATTTCAGAATTTCGGGATTGTGCAGACCCTTGCGTGTTTCAGGTGCCGAGCTGTCTGAGCTCTGCAGCAAACCTGCTGCTTGAAGTTAAAAGAGACATTCAGATTCATTTCAAGCACGTTCACACCCATCCCTTCACCCATCAAATTGTCTGTAAAGACATTTACAAACATGAGGGCTTTCCCCTCACCAGCAAGCAGCTTCTGGAGTTTATCGTGGAACTCCCTATTTATTTGTGAGTTTACTACAAATGTCAATCAGCCCTTCAACCAAATACATTTGTCCGCATGGCAGGACTCTCCTCATCCTTTCGTTTTTTTTTTTTTTTTTTTTTTTTTTTTCGTTTTTNNNTTTTTTGTATGTGTGTTCAATGCTTCTCCAACCCCGCAAAAGTACAGCTGGGGCTGAGGCAGCGAGCGCAGGAACGCTCCCGACTGTGCTGAGTGTCTCTAAAGAATACATTAGAGCTGCCCCGCACAAAAGGGGGCACCTCCTGAGATAGCAGCCCCGTTAATTGTTAATTACCCTGCTGCTTCCCGTGCCATCCATCCCCCTGGCGTGTGAGCAGCACAGGGAGGCACTGACAGATGGGCGAGCACAAAAGCTGTGAGAAGTTAGCGATGCTCAGAGGTTTTGCGAGTGTGATAATGATCTGGAGATGATCTGATTTTGGTGAAGGGAGGCTTGTTCTGCGATTGCCATCACCACAGTCTCACACCAGAAAAGGCTTGCTTTTTTTATTTATGCCTTTCTTGTGTTCTGCCAGTCACTTTTCCCATCCTTCCAAACAACACAGACTACAAACACTAATTCTAATTCTCAGTGTACCCAACAATCAGAGTAGGATGAGCTGGGAAAAAAGTTTTAGTCCAGACTTTCCTGCTGACTGTGTGAAATCTGATTTCAATTTCTTCTCCTGTGAAACAGGAAAGATTCATCATTGCAGATTATTTTTAAATGAATGGTGATGTGCAGGTTGGCAGTGGAAATAATATTTGTTTATCATGAAAGTTGAAGTTTGTTTGTACTTTGAAGTTTTGCCCTCTAATGTGAATGCCATGATTCTGTATGTTTAGAAAGCACTCAAAGAAACCCATTTGCTTTTTTCATGCAAATTTATTAAATACATCTGAGTCAGTGCATAATATCTTTAAGAAAGCTTTACCTCTTCCTCTTTGACATTTTTGTCTGAAAATAATTTAAAAACCACTATTAGCTTGCATTTTGTGTCCATTTTCTTTGAAAACAAACAAGTTTTAAACAAATATGTAAACCAAATAACAAGTCCAAGTGACTGAATAAACTCCTCACAACCCTTTTAAAAATCTGTTGCCAGTTTTGGTTGTGTATTTAGCAGTTGGGATGAACATGGAGGAAATATTTGGTGTAAGGAGTTACCTGTGGTTTGACTTAGGTACAGCCTCTACTGCATTTCAGGCTAAGCTCCTTATCTTTATACCAGACACATTAGACCAGGGTCCTAAAAATTGTCTTGCTGGGGTCCACATTAATTTGGTGCTGTTTTACTTCCCAGCTTAATACCTGTAATTTCACTCAAAGACTAAAAAACTTCATGTGAAGCTGAAGAAATATCTTAGAAACCATTTTAGGCCTTCATTTTCTTCTATCATCCTGATTTATGGATCCTGAATAGAATTCAGAATATGAGATACTCATATTCAATAGAGTAGTAGTGAGAAAAACAAGTAAAAAGGGAAAAAAAAGCACACCTGTGTTCTGAAGCAAAGATTTGCAGTATTTGAGACATATCAATAAATTACCTTTGCCGAGTAATTTAAGCCTTATCTCCCAACACACTACAGTTAGTGTGGATGTTTAATTTCATGTAAAGTGAACACAGCACCCTTGTCTTCTGCTCCGGGAGGGATTTTTCCTGGCACTGTCAGCATTAGAGCAGTGGAGAAACAATCCCAGAATGGGTCAGGTTGGAAGGGATCACAGTGGGGCATCTGCTCCAGCAGAGCTATCCCAGAGCACAGGGCACAGGGTTGTATCCAGAAAGTTCTGGGATATCTCCAGTGAAGGAGAATCTCCACCTGTCTGGGCACTGTCCCTGTGCTCAGTCACTGCACAGGAAAAATCTTCCTCGTGTTCAGGTGAAACTTTTGGGGCATCAGTTTCTGCCTTTTCCTCTTGTCCTTGCTTGGCTCCATCCTCTTGCCACCCTCCATTCTGATCCTGATGGACGTTGAGGAGGTCCCCTCTCAGTTGCCTTCAAGTCCTGAGCTCTGAGCAGAGCTCTCAGTCCTCACTGCTTGCATCTGCCCAGCAGGATGTATGTTCTATCCATTAGGGAATAATCCAACACACTGTGTGTAAAAGCACACGGTCTTGGCCACTTTCTCTGGCCTTAGGGTTATGCTGTCATTTCATACAGAAGGTTGGAAATGGTATTTAGCAGTCAGGACTTCCAAAAATCATTAAAATTTAATTTGCTTTTGGGGAGGGAGGCGTAAAGCACAGGAGATTATGTTCAGTTTATGAGCCCTGACCTTTCCTGCTTAGCCATTTCTCCAGTTTAATTTTGGTTCATGAAGTGCATATTTCATATGGCTCTGGTTATTATTACCTACTTCTTATTTTATTATTACTTGAATGTATATGGGAGGCTATCATTTCCTTTATTGCTGTGGGAGACAGCATCCTGTATCAGGCAGGAAGTGCATGGGGGAAACACTTAAATGTTCTCCGTGCTGAGACTGCAGCCAGCTCTAGGAGAGGGAGCTGAACAGATGCTCTGCACCTTCAGACGTGTTCCTGCCATCAGTGCTGAGAGGACATCAAGGTTTTTAACAGCAGAATGTCTGGGCTCCCCCAAGCCCTGCTGATTTCCCAACCATCTGAGCGGATGTTCGGCTGCCGTAGGACCGGTCACTCACAGGCTCTGCTGCAGCTGAGTGATGTTTGCCTTTCTCCCAGTGCTTTTGTAGCTGCTCAGCAATGACCATCATGGGTCACTGTTTATTATCCCAGCTTCACAGCAATGTTGTTTTTCACAGCCTCCCCACATGGCTGTTTTCATTCCATTCCCTCTTTCCTTTTTGGCTTTGAAGACTTCTTAACCCAGGACAGAAAGAAAAGCGCCAAACAACAAAAAAATGCAACCTTCCCCAGCCAAAATAGTGTAGTCAGAGCCCTAAAACTGAATGGAAAATGTGGCCCTATCTCTTAATGTATACAATTTTTACCAAACCCTCTCCCCTAGCTGCCCTTAATCAGAACTGAGCAAGCAGACAAAGATAAACCACCTGATTGAAGGAGCTTTAAGCTATGAAGTCCTTGCACCTTCACCCATGGTCAAATCTCCCAAGATAAAAAGAGCCAGGGAAGGGTCAAGACCAATCAGGTTTAAAACATGCAGCTGGAAGAACACTGAGTATATATATTGTGGTGTTCAATAATTTGTAGATGGTGCCACAACTGCCCTGTTCATCGTGCACAGTGTGTCTGTGTGTGTGTGTGAGGGTCTCATTTAAGCAGAAAAGTAGAGAGGAAAAATATCAGAATCAGCAGTGCTTACAACAGCATCTGTTCTTAAGACAACAGGCTCCCATCTATCCATTTAGCATTTCCCAGCAAATTAATGAAGGGGGAAAGGTGAAAGGAACTCAGTAAATAAGTCTGAAATCAACTCTCGCAGTGCCTCATGGAGATGCAGGCAGGTGATTAAAGGTCTCCTTTCATCAATATTTGATTTACACCAGGCGTTCTTTATTTGAAGTCATTTCTCCCTGTGTCTTGACAGGTGGGTTGGCTGCACAGCAGCCATCAGCACACCCCTCCAGTGCTGGAACTGTGCTTGGCAAACTGCAAACCCTGCAGATTTGTGCTGGGTTTGAGCACCTCCACTCACAACAGGGCACACAAAGCTCTGCAAAGCAGCAGAACCTATAGAGGTGAAGAAATTTGGAGTTGCAACAGAACAATGGATGCAATTCCTCCTTCTGTGCCAAAATCCCTTGGAAAACATGCTTCTTTGGGAACTGCTGTTATGATGTTCTAAGATCAGGCAAAACCTGTCTTGGGTAAATTTCTGTGTGCCTGGGCCAGCCAAGGATGGTGAAAGTAGAGAGCTTAGGCAGCTTGGTTGAAAGGATTTTAATCAGGAATAAGCACAACAGATAAATAGTTGGTGCCCTGTGAGCTCTGCAGCACCCTGGATCCAAATATTTTTTCTTAAAATCTCCCTGATTCAAATGTGTCAGGAGTTCATTCTCACTCAGGAAAAAAATTAAGTGCTGTGTAAAATAGGAGTGGTTTATAGTTCATAAGTAAATGTCTGAATTGTGAGCTGATAGTGGAAAAGTTGTAAGGAGCTAGAAGGCTTTGCTTTTCTAATCTAGTTTAGTAAACTCCATGCCACATTATAACAATGTTTCTGGACATTTTATTGACATCTGGGTGCTGTGCAGAGGTTGTGGTGATGAAGCCTGAAGCAGCAGTGCCTTTTTAACAGGAGGTCTTTAGGAGAAACTCAGAAACTGGGGAGCTATACAGGACTTTCAATTTTCCACAGATCACCATTTATTTGTGAGAACATCACAGGTGAACCCTAAGGATGATTCTTTCCCACTGCTTTTGGCTGAGGCTGTCTTGGAGTAGGAGGAGAGCATGAACTTGTTTAATTCACTCAGCGTTGTTTGGTTTGAGCTGAGAGACTCCGTGAGGGGCACAGGACAGAGAACAAAGCATTCCTCTTCCCGTGACACTGAGAATGTGCTGCTTCCCTCTGCAGCCAAGTTCAACACAGATGTCCTCTGCAAATATTACCAAGTGTCCTTCTGCCTCCTCTCCCTGAGCACCTCTGACAACAGTGCTCACCATTTCTGATGCAGAAATCTCTTTGTTTAAGCAAGCAGAGTCTCCACCAGTGAAACTTTGCAGATAAGTTCAAACAAACTTCTGTGAGGAATGGCAGAGCTCAGTCTGATTTTGCAGATTTCTCTGATTTCACCGAAAGGATTCTTTCAGCTGATGCAACTGAGCAAGCAGGCAGTGTCAAAATTCATGATTTCTACAACCATCAGGGTGCAAACAACCCAGATATTTAGGATTTAAAATTGCCCTTAGCTCTATTAACTGCAGTAGCATTCACACAGCAATGCAACACTTCTAAAAGCAAGCAAAGGAGCGAAACAGTGCTACCTGGAAATTGCTAATTAAATTTAATGTTAATTCTTGATTTAAACTAATTTTTTAACGTTGCTTTTCAAAGCTGTTCTCATCCTCCAGTGCCAGTGTGCTGTGCAGCCTCAGACACTGGGTCAATGGAGGGGTATCTTCAAAAGAGATCAGTTGCAATCCCCTGGAGAGTGGGCTGCATTACCATCACAGAAGATCCCTAATCAGCAGCAACTTGCTCTCCTGCACTGGACATGTGTCACTTATCTCCCTGCATTCGTCCCTCTCTCAGAAATCCCACCAATCTCCAGCTAGCTGTGTGCAGGATTGAAGCAGATCATGCTTTTACCCTGCTGAACCTGGGGTAAAGCAGGACACAGACACTGGGGGATGCTGGAGTTGCTGAAATAAGCAGGAATTTTTCTCTTTTTTTCCTCATTTTGCAAGGGAAACAGAAGTCATGAGAACTAAACTAGTTTTTATTAGATGAAGAAATTTATCAGAGTGATAAAATTTATCCACATTTGAGGTGTTCTTATTAATATTAGAAAGAGAACTGTTTCAGGCAGCTCAGTACTGTAACTGCTATGCATTTATTTAACTTTTAGTGTAGTTATTAGATGCCCACTTGTGGTGATGTTTTACTACCTGCTTACTAAATATATTTACATTCGGCCTTTTATTTTTTAAACAAGCGGGGAGAAAAATGGGAGCAGCACAAAACACGTCGACTTCTCAAGATTGCTGGGTTTAAAATACAAACTTTATTAATCAGATGATTTGTTGCAGTCACCCCAGGGACAACTGCACTTCCAGCTCACCCTGGCATCCTCTGGAATAAATAACCCCCAGCATCCATCACCCCTCAGCTGACTCACTCTGTTCCCACCACGCACAGGCTGAACTTCCCTGTGATTTATCACAGCTGCCTCAGCAGCCCTAAGCCAGCCTCTAGCCCCAGAAACAATATTGATGGTAACTAACTACTAAATTACCTCCATGAAGTAAAACATGGGTGTGGAAGGGAGCCACAAAGAAGCAGATGCAATTCCAGCCGAGGAATGGTGTGTGTCCGTGCCAGCTTCGTTCCCCCTCTGGTTTGCCACATTTTTTTTGATTTCTTGTTATCTCTTGTCCCTTCTTGGTCAGGCTGCCTCTGCAAAAACTGCTGCCTGTGCCCACCTGGAGAGCCCACCAGGTTTAAGCCATCCCCTTTCTACAGCCTCATCCCCCCCACCACCTCTGAGACAGCTTTTAATTAACCTAGGAATCCTTTCCATCCCTGAGCTACGACTCTGAAAAAACAGGGAAACCCTGGAAGCCCTGGAAACCCTAACAGCAGCATGGAAACAAGATCCTCTGCACTACCAGACCATATATTCATAAAACAGTTACACAGCAATGCTGCACTGAACCCAAGATCAATAATATTTCTCTTAGCAGACTCCTTGATCAAAAGAATAAATGGTTTCAGGTACAGCACTGATTCAAAATTCTATTTTCATCTGTGTATTGTGTTCTACAATGACTAAATGCAGTGCTGAACTGCAGAAATATTGTTTGTCTGTCATGATGATGACACCAGCAGATATTAAGTGATTACCAGTATGCAAAGTCCATAAGTATTAATCTGTCATCTTGCAGCAAATGTAGCCTCAGTACTATACGTAAAGATTGTATTATAATAATTTCCTCAGTTTTCCCAGGTGTAAGAGTGATTTTAATACCGCTTGTTCTAAAAGTTAGGGAATTTGCTAATAAAAAAGTAATCTTTACAAATTTATTCATAAGTCAGATATGGCACAGGAATTTTAGTTCTATAGGAAAAAAGTGTTTCTAGCAAAAGATAACAATGAATAAAAGAAATCCAGTTATATCATTTTCTCAGTGAAGAAGGTATGTTTGAAAGTCAAAAGCTTGCTTCTGCAAGTTGGAAATTGATGCCAACTCTCTTCCTACCTCCTTTGCCCTTAGGCTGTGGAAAGTCTCACCCTGCTTAAAGCAGATGATTTTGAGAAAAGGTTTAGTCAGCCTCCTTAAGAGCCAATTGATCATCTGGGCTGAGGTTTGTGAGTTAAGGAATGGATGTAGCAATCTCTTTTAGACAAAGACAAGGTGTTCTGTATTGGGTAGAGTGTATTTTTTTTAAAAAAATATTATTTTAAGTATAGAATCTTTTTTAAAACTCAGGCTGTAAGATAACTTTGATAAAGTAAATGTTCTGGTTTTTTTTCCATCCTGCCCTAGTTCACTAGTGCCACTGTTCATTGCACACAGAACTTTCTGCAGAGCACAGCTGGAAACTGTGTCCTGTTTCTTGATTCTGTCTCACTTTACTCTGTCTTGTTCAAATGAGGGGTTTGTATTTTGTTGCTACGTATGGAAGATAAGAATTCTAATTGATTTGCAGTTAGAATGGGAGCAGGGAAGCCATAAATATATTAATGCCCACCAATTAATTTTTGCAAACATGATCAGTTCCAATATCCCATGCACAGCTGCACTGCTGCTTTCACGGCCTTTAAAAAACAAGGCTGTGCTGTACCTGATGTGGCCAGAGCAGCTTTGGTGTGCAGTGCCTGGACAAATGGAAGGCCCAAAGCAGACATAAAACAGTTTTAAAGCTCGGTAACATCTGAGCTCTGCTTCCTGCCTCTAGTTCTCATTTTTATATTTGGCATGAGCTGCCATGACCTCTGCTGCTCTCCTTTAACAGGATCACTTTATAGCAGCGGGGCTGATTTGGCCTCAGATGTCTCAAACTTCTACTGAATTCCACTTGCACCACATGTGCCTGAAATGGTGTGTGTTGATTTAGTGCTGTGGGCTCTAATCCCAGTCTCTCCACCTTCCCATCCCAAAAGAGCTCACAGAGTTCACTTGCACTACTTAATTAAAGACTTTATTACACATAGCTGGCTGTAACCAGGGTTGTTAGAGCCTCACTCCCTTCCCCCTCACCCTGATTTTTCTACCAGTGAATGTCCAGAAGTTTCTGCAAGTGTCTGGAATAATTAATACTACCTTGAGCATTCCAGACTAAAGAAATGTATCTCTAAAAATCAGATATTTAGCTTAGGGACTTGTGGACTTATCCTTGTAGCAAGTCACTTGGAAAGTCAAACATATTTTAATGGGCTCAGTACACAGAAGTGCCTTTTTCCACTGAAAAATTATTAGGGATCTGCAAGTTTAAAAACTTGAAAGGCACTGAATTAAAGGCAGGTTCCACAAGAAAGGAAAAGGAAATATTCTATTTCTCTGTTTTTCTGTTGGAGATGACGATGGACCTCTCCTTCCCCACTTCATTCCCACATTTCTGAAAACACAGACCCTGGCTCTTAAAATTTCACTTTAAAACAAATACTTTTGTCAGGGGGAAAAAAAACCCCATCATTACTCGTCTTCATATTTTACTTGTTTGAGGTGTGCAGAAATATTCCCTTTCCCTGTAGTGAAGAGGAAAAATGTTACATCTACATTTGGTATTCTGGCACCTCCAAAACACACTCATCAGAATTAATCTCTCTATAATTACCAGTTGCATTTTAAGCTCTAGAAATGCCTTGTCACTACAAATTCTGCAACACAAAATTTATTGTATTAATTATTCACTTTGTCAAGGAATGGTTGGAGCCAAGCTCTCCCAACCAAATTTAACCAATTGTCTGTAAAAACTCTGGTTTTTTTCTTTGTTTTTCACTATTTATTGCTCATTGACTATCTTGCTGCCTCAATCATCTCAATTTGTGAACTTTCACTGCCACAGGAGCATCATTAATGTTGAGATATAAAAATTATAATGAGGTGAGGTTATTTCCCTGAAACAAAAAAAAGAAATGATGTTCAGTCCACAAGATGCAGCTTTTTATTGATCCTTTTCCATAAAAAAACCAAACTATTTTAAACACTGGCTGTGCTGCATCTTTCAGTTGTATACATATACAGTTGTTGACATATTCTTGAGTCAGTCATGGCTTCCTGCATAAAAAAGGTGGGATAGTGGTGCATTTTCTGTATGAAAACACCTTCAATATGATTGCCATTAATAGGGGAATCTATTTATGGAGAAAAAGTGCCTGCTGGTGTGTAAAAGAAAGGGTTAAACACGGCGAAATTCGGTTTATTCTCTACTGCTACATGTGGTCTCTGAAAATCAAAGCAGGAAGCATCATGGAGCTTGGGAAATGATGAAACCACAAGTCATTTTTAACTAATTCCTCTATGCCACGTCACTGAATTTTACAAGATACAGCAGAAAAAAGCCACCATGTGGTTTCATTTAAACATTTGTTGGCTCTGCTAGGGGAGCCCCATGAAGCAAATGAGTGCAAATAGGACAGGATTTGGAGTCTTGCTTGGTGCTGAACTATTCCATTGTCCCTTTCTGTGCTGGAACCCAAAATCCAGTAGTTCAGAGGGACCCACAGAAGCTGTAGGGAAATGGAAATAGAATTCCATGCCAATAAAAATATGCAGGAAGAACTGGTATTCTCTTTACTTTCTTGCCCCCACAGTTACCTCTGGCTGCTGTCAAGACCTAGATCTAGGTTAGAAGGTACCCTGGAGGTCTTGGCTAATAATTTATTTTCTTCTCCATTAAATTAAAATATCTGTCTGCCTTGCCACCCTTCTGTTTCATATCTCTGTGATGAAAGTATGAACTTGCTCAGAGCACTTTACAGGTAATTTATATCAAGATAAAGCTTCTGAAGGTGTTTGTGTACAGAGCATTTTGTAGGGGGGTCCTTATTTCTGGGTGGGCCTTTGTGTGTGGCAATGATTTGGAAAACTGGAGCAAAACTCTGAATTTTTTTTTTTTGTGGTATATGTCCATTTTAGTTTGAGTGGCTGTTGAACTACTCAGGATTTGAGTCTTTTTTTTCAGTTGCTTGTGCAGTGTTTTGCATGATAATTACCCTTCTAAATTTCTGAGGGAAAAAGCTTGATGCAGGCAACATTTTAATAGTAATTTCTGAGTAAAAATAGAGCTGAGATAGATTATGAATTATAAATTGCTATTTTCCATAATATACATAATCCTTTTACTTTTTATTGTCATTATTTTTTCCCAAGAAATTAACACAGCAATCTAAGAACAGTGATGAGAAATTAAATACAAAACTGTGTTCTTGACAATGACGCAAATGTTAATGACAATAGTAAAGTCCTTCATTGATTCTTAAATATAATTTGTAACATTTTCCATCTGCCTGTGTTAAATTACCTTGCAGAATTATGGCATGGGCATCCAACTATCCTGCTGAGGAAAAAAACCTGTTTCCTCTTTAAAAATGACTGTTGCAAAGATACTGAAAGTAGCACTGAAATTAGTTTAAAATTCTGAAACAAGAATTTGGGCAGTTCTAGAAGAACTAGAAGTTGTCTCTATAGGGCTATGGTACAGCCATTTCTAAGTATGTTCAGTCCTCAAATCTAACAGAAATGATGCAATTGCCTTTTCGTCACCAACATTGTAAGATTTTTTACACTGAAATATTTTCTGAGGGCAATATTAAACAAAACTTCATTTGTTACTTTGAAGCTTTAGTGATTCAAGTCTTCTCTTAACCCTTAAAATAGCACAAAATATGAATATCTTTGTCAATATGAACAGTACTGAATGTAACAAACAGGACTTACAGAACAGCAAAAGCCACTTGCAGCCTCTCCTGCCATAAATGAGAGTCTCTCCTTTCTATATTTTGCTCAGCTCCAGTTTAAATGATGTGGGACTGATGCACTCTGAACACTCTCTAACAACCAGAATTAAACTGTGGTAGAGCAAGTCTGTCAGGGCAAAAAAGATGGAGCACAGCTTGATAAATGCACACCCTGGTTCATTCCCAATAATTCCAGGGGCTGATGAATTCTATTGCCGAGGGATTTCGCTGTGTAAATTTCCCTGAGTGAAGCTTTGCTGAATTTTATAAGAACAGAGCGTTGTCTTTGTGTTGCTAAACACAATAGTCAGTGGGTCTTGTGACCTTACTCTCCGGGGATTGGACCTTTAACAAAAAAAGCAACAAACCTACGATGAAGAAAAGCTCATAAATGATGCCCTAAACCAACCTGGGAGCTCACAATGAACATTTGCAAATGCAAGAGGAATTTTGACAGGGCGTGAATAGCTGCCGGCTGGCTGTGGGTATAAAAGGAGCAGGGTTTGCTGGAGGTGACAGTTCAGCAGGGACACTCTGTCCTACCAGGAGAGTGCTGGCCCTTCACAGAGTGGTCAGGGGACAGCAAGAGCTGGGGGCTCAGAGCAGCTCATGCAGCAAAAGGGTGAGGTCAGCCAGGCACGCTGCGGGGTTATTCCTGAAGCAAGGTACAGAATAAATCACCAATTTCTTTGTGTGGCTCTTCCCCTTCCCCTCACGGCTGGAGCTTGTTCATTCCTGAACAAATGTCGTGGTTTTGGTGGGGATTAATCTCCCTGTGGCTGCTCAGTCACTGGCCGTGGGTCCTGCTTTGGGTTTCTCTTTCCCAACAGCAGCAAGGCCAAGCCTTGGTGGCTGCAGAAACCAAATCTTGAAAGTTGAAGCTGAGCCTTTAAATTTGAAAGCTGAAGGTGGCTCACTTTGTAAAAATGCAGATAAAACGTTTTAAAATATGCAATTACTATAAGCTAAAATTTCAGCTGTTTCCAGTGTTTAACACCAGAAAACTAGTGTTGCTTTGCAGAATAATTACAGCTTGCCAATCTTATTTCTTTTTCTTTTTTTTTTTTCTTTTTTCTCTTTTCCCCTTTTTCCCTACATGTCTTCCCAGCTAGAGGAATCTGGGAGATTGGCAGAGCTGCTGAACACTTTGATAGGACAAGGGAAAGTCTTATTCAGAGGTAGAAGGAGTTGCTGCTGGAGAATCTATTTGCAGACAATTTTTAACTCACAGTTTGAGAGGTATCTGCTTCTCTTAACTCCTTCTTCAGTTCTTAGAAATGCTGATTTTAAAAGGTTGGAAAAAAGCACTTTTTTCCCCAGGACAGAAGAAGTAGTGACCTAAAATCCTTTCCAGCCCAAGAATTACTCCAAAGTCAGTACTGGGTTAAATATAAATCAAACTACTCTCAAGTAGCACACATTTGCATAAAACAAATACATATTCTCTGAAAGTGTTGCAAAGCCTAATGGATTTAGTATTTTCCTTTTTTTTCTGCTCTTAAAAGTCCATCACTGGCTGAGTATAAGAAGAAGAAAGGGATTTTTCAGTCTAGAAGGTTGTCTCCCAAATAACCATATGAAAAGAGATGAAAAATTGCTTTACTATTTTGTTTCTGTAAAGAATAATAAAAGCAGCAGCTCAGATGTTCCGCAAAAATAAAAAGAAAAAAATAAAAAGCCTTATCAAAAAATCCATAAAACAAAGCCAAGCCCTTTTGTTTGTTTTCTTTTTCTTTGAAATTTGTTTCCTTATGAAAAAAAAAATTATAGGAACATTGTGTAAGATGGTTTATATGGTAATTTCAAACAAGCTGGAGAGAGATTTTTGAATTCACAGGGACATTGAACTCAGCCTGTGTCTCCTCAGCCCATTTTTTTTCTGAATTTTCAGCCCCTTTTTCTGAAGTCTTCATCTAAATGCCCAGAACTGATTTGCCTTTTGTTTTTATCCCCATTTATAGCAATGTTTGGTGAAGAGGCATCAGTATTTACCATGACAGGTTCAGTCATCAGAGTAAATATCTGCTGTCTGCCTCATTCTGCTTCTGACTTGATTTATGATGTTGTAGAAACACTAATATTAGTCTTTTAAAGATTAAAACAATGCTTAGACAGAATGGACAGTAATCAGTTTTGAAAAGGTTGAATGCTGTGATTTATAGGATTCCTTGAATACAAAGATTTAATCTTTGAATGTTTTTATCCAGATGCCATGTCTTATGAATGGCTAAAATTAAGTTGACAATATTAACATATGACTGGCATTACAGAGAAATTAAATATATTACATATAGAGATACATTAAGCTGTCCTATGCATGAATATATTATAGGAACAGGTTTATCCTTCACAGCACCTCTTTAATTTTCTTCATCAAAGGTATTTTACACAGAGCCTTTCTTTACCTTTATTGCAGTGTGAATTTGGTATTCATGAATCTTGCCAGATTAACAGAAAAATAGCTTCTCACTGCCCATTCTGCAAAGTCCTGCATAATTTAATGCAGAGGAAACCAATATGACCATATATAAATTTATCAATGCAATTTTTTTCAATAGGTTTTATGAACCAATGTGTATAATTCAGTACTGGAATTAAAATTTTTATCTATCCAGTTTGTTAAAACTTTTTCTTGAGAAGGCCCACATCTAACCCAGGGAGTATTTCTGAAAATGGACAGTAAATTGCTGCCTGAAGTTATTGTGATAAATAATCCCTGGCTGGTGTCCCCCGTGATGTGCCAACCCCTGCCAATTCTCACTGTCCCTCCGATGGGACTGATGAATTTGGCCAGGTCCCTTTGGCTGCTCAGAACCTGAACAAATCCAAAAAGGTTCATGGCCCAGTACAGCTTTGCTCCCACAGTTGTGGCTTTCCAGGCTGGTGATTATGAATTGGGATTGAAGCCTTTTTTTCAGTAGCCTGATAAAACTCTGTCAGAAGGTAACAATTTTCAGCCTTGCATTTCTAATGGCCTCAACTTTACTTTTTGATTCAACAACTACTGTTTAAAATGACATTTTGTGAAGAGTTTCTCTGTGGTGTGAAGGGATTCATCTGCTATCCCTGTCTTATTTCTGTATTAGTTACTTGCTTGTCCTGGAACAGTTATTTCTATATTAATTATCTGTATCACAGTGGTATCTAAATACCCTGGTTAGGAGTGAGCCTGTGCTGCACTAAATGCAGTGCAAATTCATGCAAGGTCTCTACCCTTGCCCTGGAGATAATAGCTCTGGTTTATTTCTGTATCTGAGATGTTATCACCTTGTTATCTGAACAAATGTTTATCTCTCTGCACCTCTGTGAAGCAGTGGGATATAATCCCCAATTCAGAGATAAGGAACTGAGAGATTGTGACTTGTCCAAGGTCACATGAAAAAAACCTGTGGCAGAGCTGAGAGAACATAAATGTCTGGTCCTGGCTCTTGAGTTAAGTACGTGGCTTCTTTCTGGTTTCAGTCAGAAATTGATTATCTCATATTGGCTTTAAATTAGGGAATCTTCAAATTCCAGAGCAGTGAATAAATGACCTGGGCATTTGTCTATGACAATTAGCTACTAATTTCTACTTTTCATGGATGCCTGAATCCTTTCCCTTCTCTTGACAGATACTTTCCTTCCCACCACATTTTTAGCTGGTTTCAATTAGTGCAACTCCACCCATCTCGGGATCTTCCTTTGGACTTCCACTTTTCTTAGCCCTCTGAAGCCTCCCAAAGTTTACCAAATCCACTCACCTTGAATTGTGACTCACAGCACCTCCAGTGCCTCATTTTTGTTACATGTATGTGGGCCAGATACTCTTGAAAGAGTTAAAAATTGTTGATTTGTTCAAGTTATTTTTATTTTAATTTTTTTTTGAGTACAGAATGTCTGTTTTGATTAGAGATAATTCAGGGCTGGTGTTTTTTTCCTTTTTTTATTGAACTGCATTTTAGTCTTTTTTTTTTTTTACTCTCCTGTTTTGACTACCCCAAAAAATATTTCAAAACCCATGCAGCAGTCCTGGCAATATTTTTCAACTGAGTTTTTTTAAGCAGTAATAAGACCTGATGAGCACAGAGTGATGGCACACACACAGCAATGTGGGGCATGCTATGTCATTGACAGAATTGTATTATTTCAAAGCAAGAACTTGCATTGAAAGCCACGAGTTTCAAGTGAAGCCAAGCACAAAGGTGCACATGGAGACATCTGAAAGGTGCAGAAAGCTCTGCCTCTGAGGCAGTGGAGTGTGGGAGGTGGAGAGTGAGGTTAAAGGCTCAAAGAGCAGGATGCTATTCCTGCTGCTGGGCCTGACCTGGCCTGTGACACTGGAAAAGCCACTTCTCTTTGCTCCTGCTCAGCTTTGATGTGTTCTGTGTTCAGCTGCAACTTTTGGGCAGCCTAACCCATATTAATACCATGATAAATTTCTTGATCATTCTCTAGGCAATTATACAGGATATCCACCAAGCTGAAGTACAAAAATCCAATAAAAAATATCAGTTTTCACTTTAACGGCAAACAAACCCAACAAATTCTTGCTCACTTTTAGTAGAAACAACCTTTTCTGCAATTATAGACTGTAAATAAATGATCATACTGTGGAGAGACTCAAGCATATATCTGCAAATTATTTTGGCTTGTATTTGTCTCTTGGGACAGGCAGGCTTGAAACAGCATCCTTCTTACCTTGTCTTTTCCTAGCATCTGTCCCCCAAATAACATTTCCAATATGTGGATATGTATTTTATGGGATTAACTTTGACCCAGGACTATTGGATTTTCCTGAAGATTATTATGTTCTACTGTTTTGGGTTTTTTCCTGCAAAATAATACAGTCCTTCAGTAAACGATAATATTTATACTGTGGAATTTTTTTTGTATTTTTGAGCAGAACACCTCATGTATTAATCAGAATCCAAGTGGTAGAGTGAGGAAACAGGATCATCTCAAAGTAAGAATTGAACATTTGTAATTTTGTGCTCTTTGCCTCAACTGCTGATGCACCCATGCTACCCATCTCCTCTGGAACTCCTCTTCTTGTGCAATGTTATTGATTTTTCTACTTTTTAATTAATTTTTCCAATCTTTTCCGATACTCATTTCCTCTTTGCCTCACAGCCATTAGAAAGCTCCTGTAAGCAACAGGCAGGGCAGAGTTTTTGGGCTTGGCCTTATAAAAATGTAAATATTCTTCCCTGATTTTTTTTTTTATTTTTTTCAAATATTGCCTCTTGAAACTTTCTATTTAGATTTGGGGTTTGTACCTTTAATAGGAACTTTCTCACAGCAGTAAACCCTGACTTGCATCCTTAAGCCTTTGATTGCTTCAAAATTAATAACATTGTCTTGCTTTGTCACATCAAACAGCATGAAAAATATGCTGTAGTACACCCCAGTTCTAAAAATTCCTCTGGACTGATTCTGCTGTCCTCATTCCCTCTACCTTTCTTTCCAAGCTCTTCCAAATTATTGTTATCATTGTAATTCTTACATCTTATTCAAAATGTTGGCATTGGCTTGGTTTCCAGTGATTCCTGTGACATATGCTGCTCCCTGTAATATAACTTATTCTTTCAAACTTGGACCATCACACATTTTTTTTTTTTCAAATCCCAACTCTGTCTGGAAATAATTAAAGTTCTCTGTCACATCCCAGTGCTGGAGTAGCATGAGGAGCAACGTCCTTTGTTTAGATAAATCAATATGGATATGTCGAAACAAATTTTGCCTCTTTCTATAGAATTTGAGTGTTTTCTCTGTTTCTCTAAATCTTTGTAGTTTTCTTTTTAACCTCCACAAAGTGCTTTCATCCTTAGTAGTGTTTAGAAATATTTTCCACTTTACCTTCTGTTAATAGAAACGTGTGTGTTTTATATTCAATGCCACATGTTAATCACTACCACAGAGAGTGACAGAGCCTCCTTTTATTTGGTGTCTGAGATTTAAAGGGGCTGCTATTCTGTGAAATGAGCTTTATGGCTCATACCAAACTCTGCTTCTCCACAGTATTATAAAAGTGCCTTCTTCTCATCCTTTCTCTCCACGAGCCTTTTCTCTCAACTGCCGGCTGAAAAGAAAAAAAAGAATGAACATCTTCTGCTATGCTGTAATGTAGAATAATAAAAAGAACACTAACATCTGTCAGCACCTGCTCTGCCTAGAAATTGCATCCCAATCCACAGACGCTTGGTTACCAGGCTTTGGAATCTGAATCTGTAATTTTGTGTTTCCCAGAAGAACAAGGACGCCCTGTACCTTTCACTTGTACTTTTATTTTGTGTTTGTCAACTTTGAGAATGGATGTGAATTGTTGTTGTTAGGGAATCTTTCACCCTATGCTGGGCATTGTTTTATTTTGTGTTTTTTGAGAGTGTTATCCTATTTCTTCTTGATTTCTCTGCTCATTTGATGCTGACCTTGCCAATTTATTTCATCCTTTGTGTACCGAAAAACACATTCCACCTAAATTGCTTATAGGTTAATCCCTTCCTTAGAACTTCAGTCACTGACATCTCGCCTTTGAATTAGTTACTATCATTTTGTTGACCTTATCAATCTCGACAGTGTCCTTCCTTCTCCTAAACCAGCAACCAGAACTGAATGCTCCAACCTCGCTATAATCTCAAATGCACCTCAAAACCTAATGGTAATCATTCTGTTTTCTCTCCAGGCTCCAAAATAAATGTTTGTGATGTTTTAGGCTTTTTTACTGTGCTGCAGAGCAAACTGCATATGCCAATTAATTAATCATGAATACCTGAGAGATTTTGAGAAGCAGGAGCAAAGGGTTTGTGAGTCATGCACGTCTTGGTTATAAAGTTCCATCCTCCTATTGCAGAGCCACAGAACATGAGAGGGAACAATTTCCAGGTCTCAGACACCTCTTTACTGGGCTTTTGAGATCTGTGAATGTTATACAAGCAGTTCACTTAACCTTTTGGAGAAGGACTGTCTTCTGGTGCTTTACAGTGCATGATTTCATGAGCAGAATTTATTTACAGCATCTGAAAAAGCAATTTCCTCTTCAGCCCGTGATAGGGGGTTCAAAATAATAAAAAAAAGAAGATCTCCTCAGATCCCTAAAGGGTTTCCAGAGATAAGGCACAGACCTTTCCTTCTAGAAGTCAAAACAAAGCATATTTCAGCTCATGGCTATCACTTTTGCATGAGTCTCTTGGTATTACCAAACCCCAGCCCTGAGCTTCCAGTCTTCAGATTTGCCTTGCTGTTTTAATTTTTTAATTTAAAAAAATTAAAAATTGGCTTTATACTTGTAGAGAATAAATTCTGTTGCTAGAAGACAATTTTATTTGAAAAGTCTCAACATTTTTAACTGTCACAAAATTCACTTAATTGAAAGTGGCCCATCTCAGATACTGCAGATTATCTCACTGTATTCTGTGCTAGGTTTATCCCTACCAAAATCCGTGTGACAACTGTGACCCTCCTCCCACAGGAACAGCACTAATGTGAAAATTTCAGTCCAGTGATTGCTGCCTCCCAAATTTTAACACCTGCAAAGTGAGGAAGGTGTGACAGTAACAGTCACAGTGGTACCTGGTGATTATCAGGGGCATTGTAAGGGAGGTGGTGACAAAATTTCAAAGCAGAAGTGAAAGCAGCCCTGTTCACAGGATGAAATTGCCTGTGTTTATAAAATAAGACTGATAAAATCCTAAATTAGAAAGGAGGCAGAAGAGGACAGGGACTAGAACCAAAACACTTGTTCCAAATACTCCTGAATTTCCAGGCACTTCCAATAGCATTTCCACCATCTCATGGTTAAAAATGCTGTTAAAAAAGTTTCAAATGTAAGAGTCACTGTTTACATGCAGTTTTTAAGGAATTTTTCTGAATTAGTCTGAGTTGAAATCCATCAAAAATCTGGACGCATTCAATGATTTTTCTGGCAGATTATATTCATATGAAATGAAATTATAATACTGCATGAAATAAATAGTGAAGAGAAAAATATTTCAATGGTTCAATCCCTTCTATGCTTGCAGACTTCAGCAGTCCTCTGTAAAAAAACACTTTTTCTATCCTTGCTTCTATCTCTTTAGACAAAGGGGAGTAATAATTCCTTTCTCACCTGAGGAATGTTGTAATGATAGAACTTTTTATAGTATGTGGTGTTGAATGTGATAGGGATTGATGAATATAGGAGATAGATAAATAGATGGATAAGTGTGGGGAAAAGGTGCATTTGTTAGAATAGTATACATTTCTTCTTTTAATAATTTGTTCATTACAATGAGGAAGAATCTGAAGCTGGTACTAGGTCAATACATGGAAATGATGAGGTGTGGACAGATGCAAAGAAAATAAAAAACATAGAAAAGGACATTTTAAGTTTCAGACTGAAAAATATGCCATTGGCCTAACCCAATATTAAAATAGGGTTTTTTTGGTGGATAGAGAGGGACAGAATCTTTTTACTGATTACAGCAAACAACCAGATTATATCACATTTGCTCCAGTTCTTCCCAGGAAAGTCGTGGTACTTCAGGATTTCCTTCTCCAAATCAGATGTCCTTTCCAATAACAAGTCTGAGAAAATATCTTTTCAGTGCACGATCACAGCCTCCTTCCCAGTATGACAAGATAAAAGGATATTCTCAGATATTATGATATATCATAGGTGACAGATGCTTAATTCTAGGGAATTCCATTTTTTGTGAAGAATCATATGTGAAGAACTCTGGAAAATCTATTAAAATAGGTAAAGTCCTACCAACATGAGAGATTCCTTAGAGGCTGGTAAGGGACAGGAAACCCAGAGTCCATCTAGCAAAAATAATGTTCTGCAAGAGTCTCTGGCTATCTGACCCCATCCCTGGCAAAGCTGTAAAAAATGAGCCTCCTAACATACTTAAGTTATTGTTTTCAGACAGCTTTAAATGAATAATTGCCTCGTGACACAGCCCTGCTTAGCAAATAGTGCAGCATCCTGCATATCAGCTCAGCCTGGGCCCCTCTGTGTGCTCAGCCTCATCAAGGACTCGCTCACCTTTCACCACAGTTGCTTGGGGAGAATGAAAGAACATCATCAACACGGCTTCCTGGAGGCAGAGATAAGGATGCTGGAAAAGTGCTAACATGATGGATATGGAGTACATGAGATTCCTGCTGGCGATTGTTTTGTTCAGAGGACAAAATGCCACTCAGCAGCCAGACACCAACTGAACTCTGACCTCAGCATCTGACACTGGGGGGGCTGGCAAGGCACACACTGGGGCTGAAAGTGTGAGTGAGCACCAATGAACTCTGTCTGCATTGTGGTTGGAGTCTTGCAAAGTGGCAGAACGCCCCAAAATCTATGCCTCGAGGGTAAAATTGTAGCCATGTGATATTTCCCTCAGGATGAGAGACAACAAGCTCAGAGGATAACATTTATGTGGCAGGTCTTGCACAGGAGAGACTGTTTTAAACAAAGTCAGATGCAAAGCACTAGGAAGTTTTACACATTTTGGCCAATTGGGAAATCTAGCATCAAAAAATGCAGGACTTGAGAGCAAACTTCACTGTTGGACAGCAAGGAATGGAAAAGCTGAATTTTTGGGGAGTATTTGTTTTGGACAATGAATTCTATCTCAGTATATGATACCTGATAAATTGCCTAAAAGAGAGAAGACTGGAGAGTAAAAAAGGCAGGCATTAATAGTGGTGATAGACTTTTCCAAATGAAATGCTACAGATCAAGATGTTCTAATCCAAGCCAAAAGTTTGATAGAATAAGATGTATAACAGTTGTCCAATACTGAAAATGAACAATATCTTCTACTTAGCCATGGTTTTGTTCACAAGCTGTAGATGTCAGCCTTGTAGCTGCCAGAGTAGGATGCTTGCCAGCAGAATGGGCATGGCACAGATCAGGACTCAACTGTAGTAAAAGTCAAGATATCTGGTTTTTATTAGTGATATCCTGGGTTATAATGTGGAAAGGTAAAAACTGAAAATCTTCATGTTGTAGCCAACTACAGTCCAGAATAGCTCAAATATTTCTATGGAATGGCAACCCTGCTCCTTAAATTTCTGCTTCATATTCTGCCTCCACCCATCTTGTGTATTTAAACAGATTTAAATGGCTCCTTTATCTTCTTAGCCCACAGAGAAAATAAATCTCATGCCTTGAGCATGATACCTTTGCATTCTACAGAGCTACAAACTGTGGGGAGTTGCTTTTTTAGTAAGACAGAAGGTTTTAGGAACTACTTTGGAGCTGCTGTCTGGGACTATAATTCTCCCCTTGACATCCTTTTGCCTCAGTAACCTTTTCTCTCTTAATCTCTCCATTTTTAAACTTGATATTCCCTCCTTTATTTGTTTTCCAATTGACTCACTTTGTCTAGCAGAATAATCTCTAGCCCCACACAGTCTACAGAATTTAAGAGCCCGGGCAAAACTAATTGGAAAGATAATATAAACACAGTGCTCAGAAGGGGAGACATGACACATAAATTACCAGATGCCTGAGAGCTTGTGCCACTCTCAGTCACTGAGTCTTTTCCCTCTCTGTAATTGCTGCTGGGGAATGGATGCAAAGCTGGCAAGACAGGGGGAGTTTACAAATAACTGTGCATAAACATGGAAATCCTCTGATAGCAAAGAGCACAGAGTTCATTGTTTAAATATTTTTTCTGACAATAGTGTTCCTGAACTTTTTTGTAAATACTGAAGCCATAAGCAATTATGGAATAAGCAGCGATTCAGCTGAAAGGTTCTGTGTGAAGTGATTTCCTGATAGTGTTGGATGCTTTCCTATTAAAAGAAAAATCTTCATGGTTTTATTTGACAAAGGGGATTAAAGCCATGTAAGACAGGCAGCCAGCATCCAGGGTAGCAAACTTAGCAAATATAATTGAATGCACCTTTGGCTGAGTCTCTTTGTTAATAAAGGCTTTATAAGGGATTAAGAAATTATTGAAAACTGCTTCAGACATGATAAACTTTGACTTGACTCTCAAAATTATAATTTTTTTGCCCAATTGTCTGATAAACTATTAATAGAATCTTCAGTATGATAGCAGGATTTAACTATGAACAACAAAAAGGAACTACAGTTTTTAGCAACAAATAATCGGGCAACTTGTGCATATTACTGTGAATATTTTGTGGGCTTAAAGTGAATCTCACCCTCAAGTTGCCTATCTAATAAAAGAATTTAATGGGCTCAGAAATTCTATGGCTGCAAAGGGGAGCGTTAATTCATAAAGATCAGCAACTGCAAGTTCTTAGTTTGATCAGAGAGGGAGATTTAACTGTGGATGGAAAGTCACCTCAGGTGTAGGGGAGGAAATTTCAGCTTGATTGGTTGTTTGGTCCTTATTTCTTGAAGAAAAGACAAAAGGGTAGAGAGGTGCTTTCTTTCCAAGCACCTTGAAAAATTGCTTCATTTTGGTCTCTAGAAAGTATCACTTTTTCACACCTTTGAAATAATTCTTGCTTGAAAAATACATTGGTGGGGGTTCCCCTTCCTGTTAAAAGAACAGAAATGTTCTTCTGGGTGGATATTTTCATTTATTTGAATGAGGCATGGCTTGGTCTGCCTCTGAATTCAGTGAGCAGAAGGGTAACTTGAGCAAGGGATCCATGGGGAAAAGAACTCCTTGAATGCTTGTAGTATTTGAGTAATGAGAAAAGATTTTATAAGCTCCTGGTGTCTCATTGAAAAGCCAAGAGAAGCAAAGGAGGATGCAACAACTGTGTTCATTTAGCTGTCATATTGCTCAGGTTTTACTACTGATTCCTTAGACACTGCTAAAAATATCAAAGTAAAGTTCAGCATGGTTGGTATCTGTGAGATGACTGCTAGAAGTGCTGTCACCACACAGAAACAGTGATTATTTGATTACCTCATCTTAAATTACTGTCTGCTGCATTTGTGGCAAAACCATGAAGTCTTATTGTCAACTGCAACTTGATTTATTTAGTGTTAAACAAACCAGGCTAAGCCATTATTAAACTGTTGGTTTTTCTAGGGTTTTTTTTTTTTTTTTGTGGGTTTGGATTTTTTTAAAAAAATTATTTATTTCATCCTTTTTCTCCCTTCTCTGTGCCTTCTATTGACACCATGGTACAGTCAGTGGTTTACAGGATATCCTAAGTGGTGTCATCAGGCCAGGCTCCAGTTCTTTGTTTTGACAAATACTGTGAGATCCTTCACTGAAAATAAGAAGTAAGCTGACATTTGCAAGTGGAAAACTACCTTCATTAAACCTTTTCTCTCTAATTTAAGACCCCTTCACTAATAAATGAAGGTGGCAGGAAATATCTCTGTATATTAGGGCACTATGAGGTGCAATTTGAGAGTGACACAGATGAAAAATTGTTCCTGTAATAAACTATTGATTTTGTTCAAGATCAGGACTGAAAGAACAGGATATGTAAGAATAAGTGTCTCTGATTCTGAGCAATAGTAAACACAGGGTTTAGTGCTTCAATAATTACAGAAAACACAGAGAAGGTGACTGGTGAGGTAGGAAAAAATACAGATGGCTTTTAGAAGGAAAAAAAATTGGAGGAATGTCTTCCAGTCCTTGAAACACATTCACTCCTAGTTTAGTAAACAGAGCTGAACATCTGCTGCAAGCAAAGCACCTCTGGAGCAATGAGGTGTCACTGTGACAAGAGTGCATTTCCAAGGCATTAGAATTAACTTGACTGAAGTAAATGGACCAACTGGTTTTAAATACTGGGCAGAACAGTTTGCCATAAAACATGTGAGATCTTGCTCACACAGCAGCATTTTAAAACTGTGCGGGCAGCAGTTCTTCAGCAAATAACTGAGCACTCCTCAGACCCTCCATCAGGCCCCGTTACACTGAAATGCAAATAAATTCTCAATGGATACCTATTTATAAAGTTATTTTATCTGTGTTCCTAGAGGTTCTTAGAGCAAAACATTAAGAGGATTATCTCTTTTCCTTTGAATGAGCTTGCTGTCTTAAGGGGGAAAATCAATAATTAGTTTACATGTTGTTCAGAGTCCCCACCCTTAAGCTTCTGATATCTGCTGAAATTAAAAACTGAACTTTTAAGAAGTGCTCTGAGCAAAAGACTTGTAACTTGAAAGTACAAGGCAATTATTTGGAGTTTGGGGTCGATTTTTGGTTTTGTGTGTAGCTATGATCTTTACTGAAAGGTGTATGTTCAATATGCACATTTTAGCTTGTGCCCATGTTCCTTAACCTGACTTCAACCCATCTCCACTCTCAAAACCCTTCCCAAAGCACAGATAAATTTAAATCAATGTAAAATGGAGGGAAGTCACACACTCACTACAGTCAGCTGCTCTTCTCCCACTATTGCCATTTATTTGAAATGAAAAGCTCAGTATCAGCAGCCTGTACTTTTCAGGCTTGTTCAGGTGATAAGTTGTGTGTAGAAGCATAAGGTAAAAGACTGGACAGGACAGATAAGGGAAAGAAAATTCTGGAGTAAGGGCATTTTAGGTTGGATGTCTGCCTTTGGAGTTGTGGCTGTCCCTGCCACAAGGGACTGACCTTAGGTTAAACCTCTAAGGAGGTTTAACTTTTCATGCCAGACCTGGAAGTGCTCCTAACAGAGCATTTTCACTTGAAAAGCATCTGAGGAATGGAGTATTCTGGAGAATGACTCTTTAAGACAGAATAAATAATAGGAACTTCTTTCAAATATTGAAGGAGCCAGGAATACAAATAGAGGTCTGAGGATTACTCCTCTTCCTGGGGGGCAGCAGGATCCACGAGGAGCTGATGTTGGGTGGTAACAACCTATTCAAAACCTGAGGTTTCTCCAAGGAAGAGGAAGTGAGAGCTGCTTAATAACTAAATAATGAAAATGTGCAGAAGTGTAAAGGTTCACATCTGCTGAACTGTCCATCCCCCAGATTGTTCCCGCCTACGAATTCTTTATCCTCCTAGGACAAGGAAGGCAGATCCCTGACTCATTACAGAACCTCAGCAGAAGTTTTGTTTATACATGTGTTTTTAGAAGGAAGTGCCTAATGTTCCTAAGTGACAAAAATGTGGTCTGCACTTTGTTTTGCTTCACTTTTTCACTTTTTTTTTTAATACTTCTTTTTTATTGTCCTTCAGTTATGTGGTGTCTTGCGATTCTTAAAACAATGCATCCTGTGATTGTGAACAAATGGAGGCTGAAAATTTGGAAAAGTGTTCTAATCATCCAGAGAGTGAGTGAAAGCATGGATGTGTTTTCCAGGTGGGCAGTGGTGATGGGAAACAAAAGAAGAAAAGTTATTTAAGGTAGCAGTTGATAGCCTGTAAGAGTAGTTTGTACAATAAACTAGGAGAGGTTGCAGAGACAAAGCTTGTCTTTGTCCAAAGTGCTGATACAGTTAAGGGGATCTGTTTCCTGGTGTTATAAATATATGATGTTGATCCTCATGATTTATGGAAAAAGAGGGTTTGTGTCATCCCTCCCTGCCCCTTGATGCACATTTTGTCATTT
>VZTZ01011621.1:231282-297804 GCA_013400955.1 Drymodes brunneopygia | reverse complement strand
TGTAAATAGGGGCTGAGAGGGGAAGAGGATCTATTATATATATATATATATAATAATCATGATTTGGGAGCTTTAGCAGGGTATCAGGAATATGTTAGGAAGGAAATATAACTTGAATTAGGTTACCTGGAAAAAGCATGTCTCATATTTAGAAATTAAACTGTCAAAGGTAATTAGGTGAGTTAGTTTTCAGCGAGTAGTTCCTCTTAAGAACGTGAAACAAGATGACTGTTGACTTTCTTGGTGATAGATGTTGTTTAACAGCTAGACTGTAAAAATATTTATGGCACAATGGAGTAATAAACTCTGTTTGANCTTTTTTTTTTAATACTTCTTTTTTATTGTCCTTCAGTTATGTGGTGTCTTGCGATTCTTAAAACAATGCATCCTGTGATTGTGAACAAATGGAGGCTGAAAATTTGGAAAAGTGTTCTAATCATCCAGAGAGTGAGTGAAAGCATGGATGTGTTTTCCAGGTGGGCAGTGGTGATGGGAAACAAAAAAAGAAAAGTTATTTAAGGTAGCAGTTGATAGCCTGTAAGAGTAGTTTGTACAATAAACTAGGAGAGGTTGCAGAGACAAAGCTTGTCTTTGTCCAAAGTGCTGATACAGTTAAGGGGATCTGTTTCCTGGTGTTATAAATATATGATGTTGATCCTCATGATTTATGGAAAAAGAGGGTTTGTGTCATCCCTCCCTGCCCCTTGATGCACATTTTGTCATTTCGTGTGTGTCTGTGGCTGTCACTTCTCTCTGAAGCTCTGGAAAAAGACTGCACCTTAAGAAAAGTTCTTGTGGTATTCAGAGTGAAATTAAGTTCTCCTGGCTTTGGGTTGCATAACATTGGCATCCTGAAGATTACAAATTGACAACCAAGCATCAAGAGTGAGCAGCCAAAAAACACCAGAAAACACATGGGAAAAACCTAAATGAACACCTTTGAATGAGGATCACCACCGTATTAGCTCAAAAAACTGTGGCATATTAAGGATACTTTATATCTGACTGTTCGTGTTAAAGATGAGGAGAAGAGGGCCCTTCATCCATGAAGTCCAGAAATTTTGGGGAAAAAAAAGAAAGCCAGGCTTTGTTTATTTTGAGTTCAGCACTGCAAGTACAAAAGATTGAGCTGGATAATTAAAGCTGTTAATGTTGGAATTAACCATTTTGCTCAGTTTTTTTTTTTACTTCACTTTCCTTCCTTCAAAACCCAGAGGCTTCAGGTCTCCAGTCACAGAAACAAAACCTAGATCAGAATTTGGGAGCCTGCATTTGACAGATGTAGATACACCTGCAGGTTGTTCAGGTTATTCAATAAGCTCTTCTGTCACAAAACAGTTTCAGTTAACCAAACTGCACATTGCCAAAGTGTTCTGGTTTGCTGGGGATTTTGTTTGCTTAATGGACTTTCCTGTAATTCAGTCTTTCCTTTCTGTAAGGAACAGACAACTGCCCTTTTTACATAATTCAAAAAGAAATAGTAATTGTGTATAGGACAACTTTTACTTTGTCTTCAACTGACTCAAATAAGTGCAAGCTTTAGTTCTAACATATATTTTGGGAAGTGAAGAAATGTGGATTCCAGATTCCTTGGAGAATGTGCTGTGAGTTTGTCAAAGCCTGCAATGCTGGAGATAGTGTTAGAGAGAGCAGTTTGGAACAGGGAGGGGAAAAAAGAATCACAGGGCTGGGGTGATAACAGCAGATGTAAAAATGGGCTAAGAAGGGAGGAGCAGNACCTAAATAAATAAATAAATAAATAAAAAGTACTCTGAAAATTACTTGAGCCCATTTCACATCCAGGATTAGCCTCTTTGACAAGTATGTCCGAGTTTGTTTGGGAGCTTGTTTGCCAGGTAATTCTGCCAGTAAAATGGGAAATGAACCAAGCTTAGCTTCTGTAACTCACAGTTGTAGGGGGTGGGACAGGTGGGTGGATGTTTTTTGTTTTAATTCAATTATGGTTGACTGATGCCTGCTCTCAAAAAAAAACTCACCATGAGGGTTTTGCATTGTTAATGTGAAACAAAATGCAGCATTAATGAATAACAACTGCCTGAACCAGCCCTGGTCTATGTAAAGACTTACCCAGCTTCTCAGTTCACCTCTTTGCCAAAGTTACATGTCAAATAATTTCTAAAAGGTTTTGGTAGGAGTTGCTGCTTTCATGTTTATATATTCCATATAGTTCAGAAAAAAATGAAAATAACATGGCAAAGAGAACTCTTTGCATAATTTCAATTTATTTTTCAGGGTAGTTTTTGAATTTTCACTGCCTACTGCATGTAATAACTGTGAAGAAACTGGAGTGACCAATGGGTAATCAAGGGAAGGCAGCCAAATAATTATGGCAGATGACTTATTTAATGGGTGTTGAGCCACCTTGCCTTGCCAACCTTGCTTGTACTTCAGTAGCCAGCTTTGACATCTACCTGCTGGAAATAAATCCTCTCAGTAATGCTCTTTCATGAAGTCCAGAAATGTGGAGCTTTTCAATTTTTAGCAGAGTACATGTCTGCAAAGTTTGCAAGAATGACTTGAATTAATCAACAGATATATGATCCAAAAATCCAGATTACATGGTGAAAGATCTCTTGAAAAGGAATCAGGGCAGAATGAATGGCTAACCTTGTAAGCAACAGCCAAAGGGTGCTGGATTTTCTGCTTATGTCTTTTGTGGTAGAAATGGTCCATCTAATGTAAGGCTGCTACTTGTTATGGAAAAGACTGAAGTAGAACTGCTGCTGGGGTCTATCTTGCATGGATTTCTGACCCTCACAGAGATAAATAACAACATTCCAGCATTTATTCAAGCATATCCATTAAGACAGCTCATTTTGACTAGCACTTGGTTCTTTCAAACATGATTCCCTTACAGTCTACAGCAAGTCCTGCACTAATGCAATAACACTTCAAATGGATGTCTTTGCTTTCTAGGCAACTCTCAGCAGTGGTAATTCACGTGTCAGAATGCTGCCGTTTCCTTTTGCTCAAAGAAATCTCTTATGTACATACCTGCCTCTGTAAGGGAACAAGTAATTTCACAGAATTATAGAATGGGTTGGGTTGAAAGGTACCTTAAAGATCATCTCATCCCAACCCCTCTGCAATGGGCAGGGAACCTTTCACTAGACCAGGTTACCCACAGCCACATCTGGACAGGTCTTGATGCAGAATCCACAATAGGGCAACCTGTCCCAGTGCCTCACCACTCTGAGAGTAAAGAATTTCCTCCTAATATCTACTCTAAACCTGTCATCCTTCAGCCTCAGGCCATTCCCCCTTGTCCTGTCACTCCATGCCCTTGTGAGAAGTCTCTGTCCAGTTCTTGTAGCCCCCTTTAGGCACTGGGACTCTGCTATAAGGTCTCTCCAGAGTCTTTTCTTCTTGGACTGAACAACTCCCTCAGCCTTTCTTCACAGGAGAGGTGTTTCAGCCCTGTGATCAACTTAGTGACTCTCCTCTGGACTCATTCCAACAGATGATTACTCTTTTTCAGGTGATTGTTCTGTTTAATCTATCTGCTTGTTACCAGATGTTGATGGCAGAAATGAACAAAAGATCAGCTCTTTGGAAATATTAATTTCTAACACAGAGAAATGCCCACGATTAGGAAATAGTTTAAAAGATCTTTTAAAATCTCATTGGTTTGGCCTTTGCTATTGAATTTTTTTCTCCCAATCTATTCACTGTGTTTCAGTTTGGGGTACTTTGCATGATAGGAAGGGAAAGCTCATATGCCTGATTTTTGAGGGTAAGATTTAGCCTTACCCTGTTTGGAAAAGAATTGCATCCCGTGTATATTTTTTGTTTTGATCTAATGTCAATATAAATTTTCTTCTGATTTGAAAACTTTGAAATTACTGCTTATTATTTCTACTGTTACCTCCACCATTTTACAGACGTATTTACTTATCTCTTCTTATTGCATCGTTTTAGTGCCAATTACACAGAATATGATCCATATGTGGATTGTGGTTCACATTTGTAAAACTATGTAAACACTGTCAAGCCTTATGAGTTTAAACAGCAGAGTTTACTTCTGCTAAGAAGTATTCTTAAGTCCATTATAAACAACACAGATGTAGAATGATAGTGATTTATACAGAGAAACAAAAAATAATCTTAAAGAGATTATTTCAAAATGCACAACTGATAGAAGGTACAGAAATAGGAATAGGAATTTTTGGCTTTGGGATGCGAAGTAAATTTTGAAAAAGCGCAACACTTAAGCCTTTAAGGAGGCTTTAAAGCTGCAGAAGATGTTGAGTGGAATCAGGCTGATTTGAGTTGTGCAGTTTCACATTGAGCACAGCCATTTCCTTAGAACTGTGCTGCACAGCATGTCAGGACCTGGAAATATGCTGCCTGTGTAATGTCAGGACCTGACTCAATCAGCAGTTTATCTTTAGGCCAAGAACAGTAGGATCAAAACATCAGGGTAGTGCACCCTGGCACCTTCAGGATGTTTCAAAGCAAGCTGCTATTGAACAAGCTAAATCTCCTGTGCCCTTCTTTCTCCTGGCCACAGCCTGACGTGGCAGCTCCACAGGATCCGAGTGCATCCACCTCCGCCTATCTCTTTAATGCCATGGAAGGATGCAGTGGGAGAATCAGCACAATTTGTCCCCATCTTGTATTAAGCTGTCAGTGAATATCTAAATCACTTCCTTTCCTGTCACTTCATCCCTTGACTACATCCTTCGAGACACAACAGCATTCAGCAGGAGCCACCAGAAATACCCCCTGAAATGATATGTAAATCCGGCAATTCATCATGCTCTGTGTAGTACAGGTTTAATTCTTCCTGCTAGGCCCCAATCTGCTGAAACATTACTCTGATATACAGTACAAAAGCAGTAACAAAGATGTTCATATCAGCCCATTGTGAGCTGGTGGCAGGGAGAGAAATCAATGAAGCCATGGGGACAATGGCTGGGGTTTAACCAGGCTGCAGAAATTTGCTAAAGGCGCGGACAAAAGCCTGGGCGCTGAAAAGCGGGGCTGCCCAGGAATTCCTCAGGCTCCATTATCCCGCCAAACAATCCTCACTCAGAGAGTGGATTTGCATCTCTAATAGGGTTCAGGGTCTGTTTGTGAAGGGCTTTCGCTGGGGCTGACCCCATCTCTCAGGATCACATTGATACCCGGCCCGGGCAGGGCAGTATCATGGGAAAATGCACCCGCTTAAAAGGGAGCGGAGGAAGGCAAAAAAAATTAAAGGCTTGAGGCAGTTTTGGTGGTACTTAGCAGGGAAAATTACTTTGGCAAATAATAGAACCTACTGCTGGTAATTACTGCTAACAAGCTTCCCCCAACCCAAATGTGACACTTGGACTGATGTGAGAAAAGCTGATATAGGCCAAGCTTATTAAGCCTGAAAGAAAGGAGACTCTTGCCTATGAAAATACATCACTTGGAACCTGCAAATCCTGTAATCTAGTGTTACCATTTATCCATTAAAATAGAAAATAGAGCTGTAATATTTTAGGTCCTTTCTAGTGTATGTAGTACCAGAAGCTCTAATCTGAAGTGATTTTAAATGGAAAAGTATTTTGTGTCATTCATGTGCTCCTGTTTAAACCCAGCTTGGCTTTACTTACTCCATCTTCTTCTGGAGATAAGTGACAATCTGTCTTGTAATACTGCTGTGGCAATTTTATTGTTCTAAGTTTTCTGAAAACACAACTGTCTTTACTCTTCGAAAAAATACTTTGAGTCAATTGAAGCCCTCTTCAAACCTTCCTGGGTGTAGGTTCTGTATGTGGATCTCCCTGTTCTCTTCAAGTGCATTGCTTTTTTTATGTAAAATAAAAAAAATTTTAAAAATTAGAACCACATGAATATCCTCTGCAATTTATCTAGAGTATTTTAAATAATTTTTCGGAATTCAAGGGAAATGTTTCCAGGCTGACTATGTATGTAAAGAAGACTATCTCGAAATAGGACTTAAATCCTACTTAACCTCAATATCCCTCATTTCTTAACAGCAGTGGGCTAGAAGCATTTTTCCCCATGCTCTAGGTACAAGCATCTTTGCATTAAGATCAGATCATCTACTTCTACCTGTTTTTTCCAGAGGTCCCCTCCTACTGTGGTGCTTACACTGAGTGAGGTTCAGTTAATTTCAGCAACAGTTTAAAAAAAATACAGTAGCAAAGGAGGTGATGTACGAGGTGCAAGGCAAGACTACAAGGAACAACAGTTACAGACTGCCACAAGGGAAACTCCAGCTGAAAAAAAAAAAAAAAGGAGAAAATTCTTTGCTACCAGCAAGGTGAAGCCCTGAAATGAGTTCATAGAGGCTGAAGAATCTCCATCCTTGTAGAAGTCAATAGTTTGGTTACGTTGGAAACCGAGCTTCCTGACTTAATTTTGAGGTTAGTTCTGCTTGAGCAGGAGGTGGGGCTAGGAGACCTCCAGAGGTCCTTTCCAACCTCAATTTCTGCTCACCTGTGAAGTTTATCTTTGTAATTTGTTCTTTATTCCCACTTTCTCTCCTGTTGTGACAACAGGCAGGTGACATCTTTGAATACCTGTTACATCTTTGGGCAGCACAAAACAGAATCAATAACTGAGAACTCACAGCGTGAAAATTCACAACTAAAACTTGCTGAAAACAACCTTTGGTGTGCAGTAACCCACTGAATAAAGTGTCTTGTTGCTACAAAAAAACCCAAAACTGATTGGTTTAAGGATGAGTGTGTTTGTTTCCTTGTTTGTTTTTTAAGCAGATTGTTTGCAGCCTGTCATTTGTAGGCTTGAATTTCAGGAACTTTGAGACTCTGGCATTACAGGGTTGTACTTGCAGACTCTTTCTGGACCAAAGTGAGCAAGCTGAATCTTTAGGAATTTTAAGTTTTGCTGCAAAACCATATGGAAACTTTCAGTCCACGTAGCCTTTATGAATTTGTGTAGCTGTACTCACTTCATCAGCAAGTACCTTAGATGAATTCAGGCACACTGGTGCATCTTTACAAAATGTGACATTGATTAGGGAAAGAAAATTGTAGATTGCAGGGTCTTTGCTTAAATAAAAAGGCAAATTATGCTCTGTTAGAGGATTTCAATGAAATAATGGGTGTCTGAATTATTAGCATGCAGAATAAATGGAATATTGGTATTTATACAGCATTTGGATAGGTTTCTAAATCTTACAGTACATATAGCAGCATTAACTGTTATTTTGTAAGAATGTTTTCTTTTAAGGATTAGATTTGCAGATCTGCTCTTTTCCTTTGTGTTTGGGGAAGCTGTTATATCTACAAGATGGAATCTCATTACTGTGTATAATTGTAATTATGTAAATCAGGTTATTTCTGCCTGTCTTATGTTTAAAAAGCCAAAGGAAATTGTTGATGATCTAGTTAGTGTGATACATTCAAAGTGATTGTGAATACAGCTGCTGAACTTTTCCACACCATTTCTAAAATCCTCCTTTTTCTAAAAGTGTGACTAGAACTCACCCTGACCAGCTGCTATTTCTGAATTTATTCACCTCCAACTTTAGGAGGAGAGGAATCGGTTTTGTCATCTAATTAAATTTAGATTTAAAGTCCGTAAATTTAGTCTGTAAATTTAGTTGCTTCCGTGAGGAAATTTCATTCTGCCTGAGTTCTGTCACCTGGGTACAGACGTTAAATTGGTTTCCAATAATGCCTTGATCTCCCAGTGCATTGTGAAGTGGAGTCGGCATCGCTGTTTGCTTATGCAGATGAGGAGCCAGATGCACAGAGGGAGAATTCACTTCTCAAGGTCATTTGATTGAAGCAGTGGTTGGGTTTGGGTATAAACTCTTCTCTTCTAACTCTCAGCTCAATATCTATCTCTCATATTGCTATTTTATTTGTGTCCCTGCCTAAGAAGTTAACAATGTTCCTGTGTTTTCTCTTGTGGCCTTATGCCCACAAAACTGACTTCCTTAGAATTTCACATGAAAAAGAAATAAATCAAGTTTACTTGAACTAAAGCAACATTTTCCCCGGTGCTAATTGAAGGGAGAAGTAAAATGACTGCAGCTTCTTTCGGTACAGCAGTAGATTAAGTTATCCTTGCTGATATCTTGAGTCCAGGGAGTGCCTGTGTGTTCACTGGGTGCAGCACACTGAGGTGGAGTTTGACACTTGTATTAATGCTCTGAGTTAACTTTGCACTGGGAAAAATCACACATTTTTTAAAAAAAAACACCTTTCTTTTAGGTCCAAGCCATGAGCAGCCAGTTGCTCTAGGAGGATGCTGTGGGAGACGTGTCAAAAGATTCACTGAAGTCTATCTAGACAGTATCCATGGCCATTCCCTCTTTTGTTTTCTCCATGCAAAAGCTAATTAATCTCCTTTCCACCCATACACCCTAATGTGCAGGTTTACAATAGTTGGTCACTAGCTGAACTCCTGAATTTTCATTTTTTGATGAACCATTTAGAGTTGTCCAGGACAACATAAATTTGAGTGGCCTAGAATCAGTGTAGAGCTGCCTGGTAACAACAACTGGCATTTAATTCTGCAGTGGAGGTAGTTACTTAACCTTCATTCTAACACAGAGATATTTCTGTCATAGATAAATATATTATTCAGATGTCCCTTAAATTAATTCAATGAAACCTCAGGCATCCTTAGGAACAAGCTAAGGGTGAAAGAATTATCTCTTGGAAATTTCCCCACATGAGCACCTTGAAGAAAAAATTGGGCTCAGATACTGTTCTACCTAATAGGTTTGGTTTTTGTTGATTTGGTTTTATTTTTCATTAAAGGTATTAAGCTCTGGAGTTGGATTTAACTCATCTGGTGGACACTGAAGTCTGAGGTGGGGGCTTTTCTGAGAAGTCTGAACTTCTGGTAAAGTGAGTGTCTTGTTTTCATCCTCTCCTTTGCAGTGCTTTTATTCTTCAGTCTGTTAGCTGTGTTTGGATTTTCTTGTCAGTACTGAGGCTTTTCCACAATGCAAAGTTAGTCGTCAGCAAAACTATAGTTTTGGTGACAGAAAATAAAGTGAATGTTTTGATGGAGTATTATTAGTATTTATTGTATATCAGTATTTACTGTATAATGTGACTAATATATACTGTCCCTAAGTGGTACCTATGAATTATAGATCCATAAGTGAGCTATATAATTTGAGGGCTCAAAGCAAAAAGAAAAAAACTGTCTTCTGCAGGAGAGATCTCTCACATCTGTCTCTTCCTCTTGCTTTTATTAAGTTGCTGTGCAAGATTGCAAACACTAAACTAGTGAAAGTATGCTTTGGCTTTGGGTGCTGCCTGAAAAGGAGCCCTGTGAAACTGCTGAATTAAGGACAGCTCCGTGCTCCTTCTCTTCAAATTGGAGAATATTGAAATGTTGGAGTGAGCTCAAATAGCTCCTCTGTTTCTGAATTTGACTCAGTTCTTGAGCTTGCAGTCTCTTTGCAGATTCTGACTGCCCAGCATGCTTGATGCTAATTATATTAGCTCAGGCATACACAGGAGTGCTGCCTGCAGTCACTGGAACTCTGGCAAGGAAAGAGCTTCATCAGAAAAGGCATGTTTGGGTTTAGGTTAGTTGTGTGTAAAAATTATTTTGACAGGAGGTAGAATACAGCAGGTTAAACTATTTTTGAGAGCTTTTTTGCCTAACTGGCAATCCTGTGATGTTCATTGAGTATTGCCAGTTTCTAAGGGGGTTCTCCCCTCCTCTGGCATCTGTGGCACAATGCTAAAAGTCATCTTGAGCCCAAATTTCTTCTGCCTTGTTGTCCAATTTGGTGCTGTGTCAGCAAAGCAACAGCTGAGGAGAGCTGTGGGGACTCAAGGGATTCCATCTCTGAGCCAGTGACAACAACTGAGAACTCAATGTGTAACCCTGCTTCAGCAGCCTTGGGCTTTTTGCATTCATAGGGCTAAACAATAAAACCTTCAGCTAAGCAGACTTCTAGAGCTCTTTTTCTGGTCTCAGTGAGGTAAAGCCTCAGTACCTGCTGACCCTCAGTACCTGTTGTTAGAACTTGAGCAGGGGCTCAATGATTTTTAAAGTAGTTTTCTGGCTAAGAATTGTTTAGGAATGGAAGTTTTGATTCAGGGTCCATCACCAAACTGAGCTTGTCCTGGCTACTGAAAAGACTTGCCTTGTTAGATTGAATCAGGATAGATAATGTTATGCAGAGGGAGAAAAAGAATATTTCCTTTTGTGCTCACCATCTCTAGAGATAGTTGGAGACATCATTATCAGTAAGCACTGCTGTGGTTTGACCAGTTCAAGGAATATATTGTTGGGATGGGGAATATTGAGTAGATGACAGGTTACTACTCCATGAAATGCTCTTAGCCCACCTCCTGGATTTCTCTTCCTCCAGCTCTTGTTCCTTTGCCCTTTTTAGTTCATCTTGTCAGAAATGAGAGATGGTTGCACTTGGTTTAGTTTGTGGCAAGCAAGAAAGGCAGTCTACACCTGAACTTGAATTTTAGGTCATCATAGCATGTCTTCACTTTGAGGATTTTCTGTTTCACAAACTGGACACCTTTGTTGAAGGGAATAAAGGGAGAGGGCTTCACACTGAGCAGGGACTGATATCATTGGAGAACAAAGCTCTCTACAAACCACACATTGTACAGGCAGGCACAAAATGAGCTTCCATGCAGGGTTCTGTCAGTGTCACTCAGCCCTGCCTGAATGGGCAGAGCTCTTGTGATTTATCTCCCATTCATCAGTCAATACCCAGTATTTTTCAGCAGTGATGGATAAGATCTCTTGCTAAATACACTGCTGCTGCCTGCTGAGTGTCGTTGAGCCTGAGAGCTGAACGGGAAGGCGAAGCTTAATCTATCTCACACACTGAGCTGCAGGTTAGGAAAGTCACAGGAGGTTTCTCAGCAGCTCAGAAAAGCACCTGATTAATTTTAGATTCTGCAGGTGGAGGGAATATGACTGTTCTTTTTGTATTACATATTTGTGTTTTAGTTGGTGTCTGTGTAAGAAGGATCTAGGCTTCAAAACTGCTCTGATTTCCTAAACCCTTCCAAAGCTGCTCTATTTGCAGGACGTTGAACATACACAGTGTAGCCCCCTACATTTTCCTATTTCAAGATATTAAGATATTTTAAAACGTTTTATGTACTTTATGTGTAAACAGAGACAGACAGATGTATTTTATAACAAATGTATTTTATAGCAGTGCCCCTCGCCCCAGCAGGGGGATGCTCAGCAAGCCACTCAGGCTTCACTCCTTCACATCACCTGCCTTCTGAAATACAGCATCCTGTGCTTTTTAAACTCCATCCACAAAACAAAGGCCTCCACCTCTCCAGAGCAACCAATCTATCTCACATACTTGTGGCCTCTGGAGTGCAATATAGGGAAAGTGGAAATACCTGTGGGCAGAAACTTTTCTCTCTCCTTTTAAAAGAGGTTCTGTGCTCGTATTTTTGGGGTGAGATCACATATCTTTACAGGACAGTAGGATTATGATCAAAATAAGAATGTTCTGAGCAACACAAACAACTTTTTAGATGTCAGGCAGGGCATGCAAATGGAAACAAGTGTCAGAGGGTTGAGGCAAATGCACAAAAAATACTTTCTAGCTCAACTCTGGTGCCTCTTGTTTGCATCTTGAGCAACAGCGATTCTTTTAATTATTTAAATAGAGGAAATAACCTTTCTATGGAGGAAAATAGCAGTTCAGTTTGAAAAAATAAGGAATTTAATAGGTATATGCTCTGTTGAGAGACTTGATAGCCCTGAGACACTGAGAATGGTGCGAAGGGAAAACAACATCCCTACTGAAAAATTTCACTTTGCCCTGATTGTCAATGCCTCTGAAATGCCATCTTTCCCAAAGAACCTATGATTTTATTAATTAATTTTGTGCCTAAGTTGATTTTGCTGTTCATAAATAATGCCAACATTCAAGCACTGCCTCATCACCAAAAATTGTGGACAGAAGCTGCTGAATTTTGAGCTGACTGCTTGTTCCACATCAGTTAATACATTTAAGAACAAAAGCCCTTGCAGAAGAAATCCCAATGCAGAAGTGTATGTGGGTAAGGAGATCAAGCTGTGCTCTGGGTGATTCTCTCCCTTGCCTGTTTTTTTTTAACTTTCCAGGAAACTTGAACAACAATGTCAGCAGTCTGCTAAGAATTTCAAGGTAGTCAGTAGAATGTGCTTTGAACACAATTTTTTAAGGTACATAAATGATCTGAGAAACTCAGATTCATGGGCTATAGGTATTTATTGCCAGTTTTAAGAGTTCATTTCCAGCATTTTATCACAGGACATAGGACACTGAAGTAACTCTAATAACCTCTTGTAAGGAAAAGATGGGAGAAAGGTTTAAAAAATTTCTGCTGACAGTAATGTCTATTTCAGATACTTAAATATAATGATGCCAGTAGGTGCTGCTTTAATATTGCCAGCTCTAGTCATTTGGGAAGATGTTCTTTTGTTTCAGGAAGATCATAAGTATGGTGACATGTGATATATTTAGTGCAAAAGAGTACTTAAAGAAGCAGCTGTTAAAAGATTAAACAGTCACATAAAAACTTCTTACGGTTTTATAGAAATTAAAGCTGTCTCCAGGTAATCTAATTTTATATGCACTGCTTGTTCAATTTTTTTTTAGATTTTTTTTTTTTCCTTGGAAAATCAGCCAGAAATGTTTAATGGTAAAAAAAAAAAAAAAAGAGGTTTCTTGCCAGAATAGTGAGATTTTCTGCTTCAAGTCTTTTCTTGTCACTGCCTAGGTGGAAGACAGCCAAAACCCACATTCTGTTTGGTCTTTCTCCTGGGCTTAGGGCAGATTCTGATCTCTTCATCAGCTCTTTATACAGACAAAAGGGAAGCCTCAGATAAGAGAGAGCCACTGGTGGCACTGTCAGGATTTTTAAAACATGTATTTTTGTCTAAATTTTGCTGTAGAGAAATGTCAGGTGTAATAATCTCATGTTCCAGCCAACTGAACTTCAGAGAGCCTGTGAGACGAGGAACTAAATACCTTGAGTTTTCTAAGTCTGAACACCTTGGGGTGAAATTCCAGTATCATCTTCCTGGACAAAAATTCCCTGAGTCTTTCTGAATTTCTATCATTTGTCAGAGTGGGGCTTTCCAGGTGGGTAGGAGGGGTTTTTCAGTGCTTTCAGGGTTTACTGATTATTCATATTCACCACCCTAAGGGTAAATTTCATTTGAAAAAACCAGAATTTTGATTCAGTGTGAAAAGTGAATGAGATTTATTAGTTAGGCATATCATGATGCCCAAGTGGAATTTGAAGTCATTGGATGTGTTTCAAATTTTTGTTTGGAATTGGTGAACCACACATTTCCAAAATAACAAAATAGAAAAAAAAAAAAGGGGGGGGGGGGATTGATATTTTTAACTGCTTCCTCAAGGGATAACAACTTTATAAATCTGCATGGGACATTTCACTGAAGTTGGGACTATCACCCACATCCCTTCATATGCAGGGCACTTTAGTGGACAGCTGACTTTTATAGGCCTAATATTTGAATCTAAAAGGTGTTTTGTACATTATATTTGTATGCTTTTCCTTCATCAATGCAGCAAAGGGGTTCTAGCTGTTTTCTGGCTGTGGGTTTGGAGTTTTTTTCCACTCTGGATTATCCATCTGCTTAATTGGATGAGGGTTGTGCATGTTGTTTCAGTGAGTTAATTTCTGGAGCATTAATTATTTGATAAGCTCTAATGAGGATTTTGGCTTGAAGACTCCCATAAATTTGAATATTAAAAGTTTAATAAAATAAATCCAAAAAGTTAGCTTTTCTTTTTTTCTGACAGCTTTGGCAAGAAGGTGGGTAATTAAGAGGAAAGCACTCCACGCCATTTGCATGAGAATAGAGCAGACAGAAAGAAGGATGACATATTTGTCCTCTGCCTTCAGAAATTCAAATCTCAGGGAAGGGAGATTGCATGGCTATTGAAGCCACCTCTTGGATCTGATTTCCCAAATTAGCCCAGCGTAAATGAGAGGACAAATCTGTTCTAATTTCCTGGGCCTCTTGGGTGTTGCCTACCCCACCTTTTGAATTGCTCCAATCCCAGCCATATTCCTGGCCAGAAACCTGCGCAGGCCTAAATAAAAAGCCACGTCCCAGCTTATTACAGAGTGTTTCAAGATGAATATCTGCACCTCTATTTTTTGTGGCCTCAGTCCTGCTGGAATCCTTGTCAGGATTTCCATGAACATACTTTAAACTGAGATGACAAAGACTTGGGTAGGAGATTTATTCCCTTTAGGTCTCTTGTAGGCAGAAGTTTGCAGACTGTTTGCAATCATTTCCCTTTGAAGTTCTGGGCTCTTTCTGCTCAAATGGGGAGAAACAACAATCGCAGGACTGCACATTGCTCTAGTGAGCTCTGCCAAATATTCCAGAGAAATTGTGCCAAAACCTGAAAGTTTAAGGAGGGTTCAGTTTTGCAGCAGTGTGAGTTTGTAAATAAAGTTTTATTTCATGGTGTTTTCCTGTTTAGATAAGTGTTAACAGTTTCAAGGCTCCTTGGAATGAACAGCTGTGTGGGAATCCTTCCAGCAATTAAACTCTTCAGAGTAGCTCCTATGCCTTGATATTGAAATGGTTTTATTCGGAATATGGCACCTGACTATTATTATTTAGTGGCACGGAAGTTCCATGCTTGAACTTGAAGTAAACACCTGCCATTCAGATGGTGCATTCTCAGCTATGATTATTAATGAATTAACACAGTTTTTCCAGGTTTCTTCATATTCCTTTTACTGTGTTGTATTTTCATGTGGGTCACCATCCCAATTAACTATAGAGTTGCTCAGATTAGGTGATAACACTGAACCTTTGGAGATGGACACAGCTCATGAATTGACTGATTTTTATTTCTCTTTCCTAGTAGTTGATGATAACTTTACAAAACCAGACCATTACAGTATTAATTACAACGGTACTGCCATGAGTTTTTTCCAAAAAGAAGTTTATACAGCCACATTTTGCTGTCCATGTTAATTCTTCATTTATTTTAGTTGGTCTTATACATTTAATATTTGGGGCACAAGATGATTTACTCAGTGTACAGGTTTATGCTTAAGCATCCAAACTCTCATAAATGAGTCAAACAGAGGGAAATGAAGGAATTCTTTCTTCTCTGAGACATAGGTCGACTTTGCTCTGATTTTATAATTTTATGTGGTGGAAACTTGAATTTGGCCTTAATGGAAATAGTTGTCCTAGTTGTTGTAAGTATTTCTGGGTTTGGATATGACCTTACAGATTAAAATTAAAATCCTCTCTGTTAATTATTTTTCAGCTATTCTGTTGGTTTTTATTCTTCTCTGTTCTGAGTTTCTACTTGATCCAAAGAAGCCACTAAAACCAGATTATGAAGCAAACAGTGTTTACAGACCCCTTGCATTGTGGAAATAATTTTTGTGAAGTGGTCATGCAAGGTAGTATTAAGGAAAGAGTTACTCAATGTCTGTTCCAATGCACATGATGAAACTCTGAGTGTTCTAACTTAACAACTGAACTTTTGCGAGGACTTTTCCTAGTACAAGAACAATGCAAATTTACTTCTGACTGAAGATGATTGTGAAAAGATTCATTACAGAAAAGCCCAAACCATCCTCTCAGGGGATGTGCACTTGCTGACCTGGTTTCTCTTGCTGTTCTGGCCGTGAGGTTTGGAAGAGATGATCACAGACACATGGAAAATGAACTTGACGTGCAAGTGTCTCCAGTGTTTATTGGGAATATCTGTTTATAATCTTTTCACTTTAACGGTTTATGTTGCTCAAGATAAAAAAATCACAATCAGATCAATAGAATTTGTACATTTAGAGTACTGTACAACTCTGCTTTTAATCATGAAGTAATTGCAAGAAATAAACCTTTATAAGTAAGCTTGGAGTGATTTCTCTATCATTGATATGTCTTTTGATGTATCTGACCTCCCTTATGAAGAAAATATCTGAGTCCCCCTTGTTATATTCCATCTATTATGACTAATTTCTGCTGTTTGAGTTCAGCCTCCACACTGCTTATTCAAAAGCTTTGGTGTTTTGGCAGCAAAATCTGAACTATCTTTGCAAGTTCAAATCTTGGCCACCAACCCAGCAGCCTAAACTATATGGGATTCTGTGCAATGTTAAATTTTCAACAGGAACAAGACTGCAAAAGGACTCAGTTTTCCTTCCCCTCACAGTTTTTTGGAGGGTCTGATAACCACTTCTAAAGTTTCGGGCTTTATTTTAAACTTCCCTCCAGCTGCTGTCCTTGTGAAACAGTGCAAGTTAGGAGAATACTCTGAAATTTTACTTAAAACATAGTATTTCAATACCCAGGTGCCTGTACACACCATACCAACCTCTAATCATTCAGGTATTTTTACAAACACTAATTTTTCTAATCACTTTATGATTCCAGTTCATTGACACCTACTCTTCTTCCTTTATTTAAACATCATCTACTTATGTGACTACATCTATTTACCCATTTTGTTAGAGATTATGATGTGTGGGAGACAATATCTCTTTCTGTGTAATATGAGGTAAACAAGTGTCTAACCCCCTCCTTACGTGCAGGGATTCTGAAGGGAAGAAAATCTTGTTTCAAAATCTTTTGTGCAAGATTTTCAAAATCTTGCACATTGGAACAATGTACTCAGTGGGCAAGATTTGGCTTTATCTGCTCGTGTAGTTTCATCATAAAATCAAGTATGTGCTATGCTTACCTTTAAAATGCTAATTTAAAAGGGTAATAAGAGTCTTTCATAAATGTCACTTTTATTTCCTTGAAGCTCACCATCAAATACAAATATTTTTGGGAAAAAAAATTCATGAAAATGAAGTTTCTACCACAGAAACATTTTTTTTTTTAAATTAAATTTCTATTTTCTCCAATCTGATTTAACTTGAATAGTTGTATTTGGATTGACTACATGGTGCTAGAATTCTACTGGTTCTCTAATCACTACTTACCCTGATTTTCAGCAAGAATTTGATTCAAGTCTTTCAGGGGAGCATTGTTTTCTCTGCTGTGCTCAGTTCTGAAAGTACAGTTTCCCTCACTCCATTGATAACAATGAAGCATGTGAAAGGCAAGGCCTGTGGAGTAGAAAAGATTTCATTAATCATGAATCATTACATTTGTCAGTTGGCAGAGGGAGACTTCCTCATTTATCCCTTGAATGAAATTAGGTCTGGCCTAGCTGCAGTTAGAAATTCTAAATTACCTTGGCATCTCTCTGTTGCTGTTTACATGTGCACCATAAAATGGCAGATGGCATTTTATTAATAGCAGATGAGCTGAGCCTTTCAAGCTACTTTTTTTTCCTGAGATTTGGTTTCTTTGAATTTGAAATGACACCTACCTACATAATTTCGTGGTGCTTCTGTATAGTTTCCTTACTTAAAAAAAAATACAAGAAGAAATGCTTAATGTGGTTTTAACTGCACCTGCCACATCTGAGATGTCTCATAAAATACATCATCAAGAGGAAGCTTGAGGAATTCACAGTTTTTACCTCTTGCATGCTGTCTTTTCTTTCTGGAAGTAGCTGAAAACAGGACGAAACTGACTTGATACACAAATTCTGATTTTTGTTGTAGATCTAAGTTTAATACCTTGGTCAAAGGATTCCCAAATATTGTTGATGTTTCCAGGTTGTTCTCTTTGGAAAATCTTCATGTCAACCAAAATAAACAAATGTGGGGAACCTTATGTCAATAGAATTTGCTTTCTTATTTTTTTTTTTCATCTGTCTTGCTAAATATGCACACAGCAGACACTTCTAAAGGAACAGGCCATGCATACAAAAATATACATTATTGCTGAGTGACAACCACTTAGGATTTACTCACTGGAGAGACTACCACTAGTCATTAATAGTCACAGCCATTAGATGAAGCCAAATCTGTCCCTGTGATAGCCACATCAAATAATGTAGAAGATAAATTCCCCCTCTCACAGACAGGTTATCGGCACTAGAAGTTGTAGCATCCTTTTTTCTCACAGCTTATAGCTGGAATGATGTTAATGGAAAATCTTTTTGTTTGCTAGACCTACTCTAGATGTTCTTAATTCTACTCATATCTGGATGTTTTGTGAGTGAGAAAATGATTTTTTGTTGATTTTTTTCAAATTTCCAGTTCTATACTGCTTCAAAAAGCAAAGAGGAAGTTCTGCAAATATCTTACTTCTTTTCCCCTTGCTATTCCTGCAGCAGCCCAGATAGTACTTGTCTGTTCCAGAACTCAAAAATCAGTAATTACCTCTCTTTGAGCTGAAGTGCTCTGTGCTATCCAAAGTCCTGTAAGGAAAAAAAAAAACCCAATACTTAGGAGAAAATTATGAAGAAATTATTGAAAGGGAGAGAACTTGAAAAGAAAACTAATTATTGGTTCAGCATATTAGAGCATATTTAGTGTGTGTTTATTAAGGCAGATGGAGTCAGAGCAAAATACATGTGGAAAACTTTGTGTGAGTCAAAATTGTGTGTGCAAAATAACCAGGGCATAAATGGAAATGCTGCTTTCATTTCTGGTAATATTCCCTAAAAATAGAAGACATTTAAAATCAGTGGGTTCAAAGACTCCTAGGCCTTTATTGTACTGGAGAAGAGCAAACCAATTTTTTTTTTTTAATTATTAAATGGGGAAAAGACTCCAAGAACCCATCACCTTTCAGAATGTTGCCAAGAGATTTGCTTAATAGATCTCTTTTTTTCATTATCAATACTGTTTTTCCAGCTTTTTCTACCAGAAAGAGGGAGGTCAGCCCTCTCTGACAAGTTTTGGATAAAAAAATAATGAAGTAAATGTTTAGGGTTCTGTAAGATATTTTCTCATCTATTGGAAATCTTGCCTTAGTAAAGGAATAGCCTTAACTGTGCTGATCTTCCCTTTTATATTGTTGATTAACTACTGCTAAATCATTATTTTTCTGTTTTATGATCTTCATCATCATCTCATTTTCCTCTTGTGGGTGCAATCTATTCCTATTAAGTGACCCATTATTTTGAATTAATATTTTATTGTCTCCACACTGCTCTCACAGTTATCCACCAAACCTATAAGGTACCATCCTATATCCTAAAGTGCTTTAAACCATTGATTTCCTCGGGTCATTAACAAACTAATAAGCAGCCTATTTAACATCGATGCTAAATGTGAATTGTCAATGACAGCAGCCAGCGCTGACAAGTGATAATGTCATTTAAACATGTCCTCAGAGTATGGTAATTACTGCTGTGTTCACCAATGTATATGGCTTGATGTTTACCTGATTTGAATATGAAAGGCTTCCTGAAAACTTCATACTCTGAATGCCCTGGATGAAACAGATTAGGCCTAACAGTCTGCAGAAAACAATTAATTCAGAGCCCAGTGACCTGAGGCTTTCCATTGTGGTCTCCATCAGCAAATCAGGTAAGGCAGGATTGGTCTGCATTGTTCAAATGTTGCTCTGCACCCTCTGTCTCAAGGATTAAATTGATATTGAGCAGGAGTGGCAAAAGAAATTAGGCAGTACATAGATTGCAAAGTGACCAATAACCCTTTATGTTGTTTCCTTCACACTCTACAGAAACATGTTCCACATGACTGATGGTCAAAAAATTGTTGCTTTAAAAAATGAGTTCAAAATATGCACATGAAAGTCAGCATTTCTCATTTTGGTGCTAGATAATTACTAGTTCTGCACTAGTGTTGGCTCTATTGAAACAGAAGAAAATATTTCAAATGGTTTATAAACAAGGACAGAAGAAACAGAGAGCTGGCAAATCTGGCATTCCAATTTTAGCAGACAGGGGTTGGGAGGACTCTGAGGCCTTGGGATCTGAAGGAATGGCACATGGATGCAGTAGGGCTGTGAGATTTTACTTTTTTATCATTCTGGATTTAATTTTGCATCATTCTAGAGTGCTAGAATTTCTTGTAGCCTCTCCATGGCAGCTATTAGAAATCCTTCAAGCTGTACAAATGCAATTTTTACTATCTGTGCTTAATTTCTGATGAAGACCTGATAGAGATATGATCAAAACATTTAATCCAAAATATATGTGACTGATGTTAAGATAAATCCCCAAAATGCTCAAAGCTTTTCCAATGTTGGAATAATCAGAACTTTCCTAAGCAAACAAGGAAGCAGCAGAAATTAAATCAATTACAGTCCGTATCCTATTTTTGCCTCACCAGGAAAAGAAAAAAAAAGGCCTGAGGAAGCAGATTAAAATCTAGTAAACATCAATTTGTTTTTTAATTGCATTCAGAAAGGATGCCTTAGAAACAGATCTAATTTGCTTCCTTGGAAAGCTGTTCAAACCTCATTACCTAGTGCTTATATACCTTCTTTTAATTTCTGTTTTGAATATGCTCATGACATCCTTTGTTCTTGCGTTGGCTTTGTCCTTTAACACCCTGGCTTTATGTCCCTCACTTTGCTCTGGTTATATTTTGAGAAAAGAAGTCCCATTCCCTGCCAGCCCTTCACAAAGCTGAACAACCCAGCTCGTTTCACCTCTTCACACAAAAATCACCGCAGCCTTTTGCTCCAGCTCTTGCCCTCCCTGTGCATGGCTGGCTGTGATTTATCCCTCACTGGGCCCTAGGATTGCTTTCAGCTCCTCCTCAGACATGTCACGCTCGTGGTTCACAGTGTCATGTGATTGAGGAGCATGGACGAGCTTGTCTTCACTGTTTTGCGCTGATGGCCAAATTTGTTGGTCCCCAAAGGCACAACCCTTCACTTTGCTTTATGCAGTTCCTTTTATTCTCTTCCTCAAGACCACGCCGTGCTTCCTGCAGGCCCCTGGTAGATTGCATTTCCAAATGTGGGGATGCTGCCATGCCCTTGGTTCACGTGTTATTGATGAGCTCAGCCAAATCTGTCCCCAGATTGCTCCGTGAGGAGCTGCAGCACTCAGCTCCCTCCCTTTAACGTTATGGGGGGCACAATCCTCCTCTTGTTCTCTTAAATTTCAGCCTAGCCAGTAACTTTGATGTGCCAATAAGTCAAGATGCTTTGCTAAATCCCAATAGAGGATCCCTTTGTTCTCTGTTCCTTCTAGGAAGCCAGGTATGCTATGAAAGAAAATATACAAGGTCAGCTGGGATCAAACTCTTTCTTTTAAATTTGGCTGCGCTCTACCCTTTCTCCTTTAGGGCCTGAGCCAGAGTTTTATGTGTTCTTAAAACTCCAGTCATCAAAGCATTTCCTCTCCAAAGTTACTGCATTTGCAGATTTCTAATTAAAGGCAACTCCATGCATTGTAATAGATCACTTAAACATCCTTGCTACTGTACATACAACTCCATATGCAGCTTGTTCCAATCTTCTGGGCTGGATATTTTCCAGTCCCTCTGGCTCACATCAAGCAATGCTGTTACCAGTTTGTATCTCTGTAGCTCTGTTTCCCCCTGATACTCTGCTTTATGCAGTCTGGCTCTTCCTGCTTTCTTGTTACATGTGTTGATGTCCACGGCAGATTTGTCTGTCTCTGGAACTATTTTCTTCTATTCTGTGTTGGGTCTCAGTTTGTTCCCAGTTATCTTCTCGAGATTTGCAATTTCCCCCCATCTTTCTCCAGTCCTCCCTCACTTTACAGCTTCCTCATAATTGCAGCATACTGCCCTAAAGAGAACCAAATCCTCCTGGAGATTCATGTACCTCAACTACTCCAGCCTGGATTCAGCTGAATTCAGAACTTGGTTAATTTTTAGTCCTCTCTTTTCAAGACCAAGCCAACAAAGCCTAAGTCTGATCCTTTTTCTATTTAGGAGGAACTAATTTGCAAGAGCTTCATTCAGGGTTATTCTACAAACCCTTAGAGGAAGTGCTCATCTACTTATCAAGACAAGATGTCATCTCCTCACACTTCTTTTTGGCAGAATATTTCCCAGCTGAGCTCTGCTTTTGTGGATATACATCTGAGGGAGTTGAAAATTTCCTTTTATGAGGCAGAACTTGGTGCTATTCCTCTCTGCCACAGCCTGTCCATATCCAAACCTGGCTCTGACACAATTTATTCCAAGTCTACCACAACGACACTACCATTATCAAAAATCTAAATGTATTACTTTATTCATTTTATAACAAATGAATAAACTAGTAGGAAACTCAGGCTTAAAAAAGAATGAGCTTTTTTTAAAATTGTTTCCTTCTTCTTTTTTCTGGATCTCATATTAATTTTTTATAATTTTTATAATTTTAATTTTAAAATATTTTATAAATTTATAATTTTTTCTATTTGACATAACTGTGTGTGTTTTCCAGCAGTGTTCTGAATTGCAGATGATACTAGTCTCTTCTAGATCACTGCATCCTTTTCAGACAAAGAAAGTTTTCATTACCTTTTTATTTTTTCTGTTTTTAATTTCATACAGTATTTGTTGTTGCCAAAACAAGGTATTGTGAAAAGAGGAGTCACAATTTCTTTTCCCCCTCTTCCCCTTTCTTCCCTCAGCCCTCAAGTCTGGACTCTAAGGGAAGAAAATGCCTCTTTGTACTCCGTTTTTATAACCTGATCCTGTATGATCAGCCCATCTTATGAGGTACTCTGTTTATTCCAGATGTCAGCTAATATTTTGCCCTGGATCTTACTTAAGTCTCTGTCATTCTTCCCATTCTAACAAGCCCAATCACATATTTAAATGCCAAATCTGCTGAGAGGAACATCTCCTGCAGTGGGATGTGCTGGCACACTCCAGTTGCTTAAACAGAACTGCAAAGGCCTCTTTCCTCTCAAAAACTGTTTAGTGGATCAAAATAATTAGGGATCGATCTATTTTTTCTATTAAATAATGGAGAAAGTGGCACTGAAAAAGTCTGGAAATTAAGATGTGATTTCCATAGGTAAGTCAGGGGAGAGAAAGAAGGAATGGACAAAAAAAAGTAAAAATTTGAAGGACAGTGCACCAAAGTTTGTTCATGAGCATTTGTTTAAACACTGAGAAATGCCTGAACTCCAGGTGTCATTATTACAGGCCCATTTTCCAGATACTGCTCTTAAGAGTCAGAGCTTACTTTTGGGGGCAGGAGGAGAAAAAAAAAATCTCCTAAGGTTCTATCTGGCAAATAGTTTTATAATCCTGTTCCCGGTGAAACACAGATGGCCTTTCAGCAGCAATCCAGATGCTCCTGCAGGAAGCTCGGGCTCTCTGTGGAGCCATTGGAGGGTATCCGTGGGTGCTGCTGGCTGCTAACAATGCAGCATTTCTTCTCTGAGAGATGAGCTGAAAAAAGCAGGAATACATTCCTGCATCGATGGGGAATTAACTCCTGGCATGGGGAATAAATTCTGTTTACACCTGGAGCGGTGCTTGGGTCCACCTATACAAGAGCAGGATGATACACATGGATTTTGGGATGTAACCTTTGGTGTTGAGGGCATTCAGCAGCCAAAATAATGCATTAAAACATGAATTTTAGCCCGATATTGTATCATTTGCAGTTTGCTGCACAAAAGGCATCAGTTTATATTAAATATAATAAGTTACAGCCTATTGAAGAAAGCAGTGCTTAAATCTACAACATGGATAGCTAAAGGCATCTCTTGGAAAACACATGTAGGAAATCTGCTCATTTTGCCCTGGATGCTAAAATACAGAAGGAAGTAAAGGGAGTAAAAGAGCAAAGTAGACAGATAATGGAATTCAGTATCGTGGCTTCAATGAGACTACTAATAAGCATGAAATTGAACATCTGCTTAAGTGCATGTCTGGGTTACAGCATAAAGATAACTCTCATAATTGTACCCTGATATTTCCATAGCAGAGATTGGAGTGGATGATAACCAGCATCATGCAAAAATAAATGTTATAATCTGGAAGAAGCAGTACTGTGATTGATAGGAATGAAAAGAAAAATCAAGGGTCCTGTAGTTTACTTTTTTTGAAGAAAATCCTTTGAATATATTAAATATTTGGAGGAAATGCTATCATGAACTGAACACTAAAAATTTGATGTCAAAAAAATCTTTTCTAATCCCATAGTGATTTGTGGTGGTTGGTCTCTGAGTATTTTTTTCCATGAAAGAAATCTTATGCTGCCAGTTTAGTGTGCACGCTGCAGAAAATGTCTTTTACAACAAAGTAAAGAAATAATAATGATAACGGAACCAAATATTGAACCAGGTGACTGTTTTTACAATCATAAATTAAATAAACTACCCTAACAAATCTTTCAGATGAGGCAAGATGTCAGGTTAGCTTCTGTTGCTCAGATGGGAAAGACCTGAATTGAAAACCAAAATGTTCTGGCAGAAAAGAGAGTTTGTGCACAAGAGAATGAAATGTCAGTGATGTAAAGCAACTCTGGAGGTAGATTTAAATAATTTTTTTTACTCCATATGCTGATTTTGTATTAATCTATAGAGATTATGATGTTTTATAGTTTGAATTTCAGGTGCTGAGTTTCACAGAAGTGAAATGCTCTTACCTTTCTCAAACAACTTTGCTTGAAACTCCTGACACTTTCTGACTACACCGAGCAGATAATGCAAAACTTGGGTCTTTTATTTGTTTTCTCCCAGCAGAATGCTGCTAAAAAGGGCTGTGTCTGTGTAAGACCTCATTGTCATTCTGCCACATCTTGCTCTGGGGCAGCTGCTCTATTATAAACCCACATAGTTATGAGTGAGAGACTGCAAATTTATTCTTCTAAGGAAGATGCATTGTTTCTTACAGAAACAATTAATAACACTGGCTTTTGAGATGGGGTTTTTTGTCTGTCTGGCTTGGGAGTTCCTGGGGAGTGTTGTTTGCTTGTTTGTGGTTTTTTTTAATTGAAAGGATATTAAAGTATATGAAAATATTGTGCATTTTTAAATGGAAGATACATTAGTTTTATCATGCAGCAGCCCTACAACTTCTCAGAATGCTATGGATAAATGTAGGAATGGCACTTCAGTAAGAAAGTATCTCTTAGTTAAAATAATACAAATTAATCAAAATCAGTGGTCTGGCATTGCTCTTAACAACAGACCATCTTCAATAAACTTTTCTCCTCTAATTTTTATTTTTATAAAATTATTCTAATGCAGTATTTGATGGTGAAGTAAACATTGGACTCAATCAAAAGGAAAAGCTTTACTGTACAAATTAACATTCTTTGCTTGGGAAAGTAACATCAGCTAAATAACTATCCACAGGACACAACAGAAGTGAACATTTCATTTACTAAATGCAAATAGAATTTTAGTTTGCACAGAAAAATAACTTATTCTCCATTTACCACAGATCTTGGCTATTAACACATTGAAATGAATATTCAAACTGTTTCCAACTAAAAACTGTTGTCCAAATCACATGCTTGTATTTTAAGGAAAAATTGCTTTAAAGACTGACTTGTCTCATTTTTTGAGAGCAATAAACTCAAGAAATAAAGGCTTAGGATCACCTGAGCTGAGTTTATTGTAGTGTGAAAATAAACCCTTATCTATTTAAATGCTGTTGTCATCAGATTAATTTCTTTGGCTCTTCTCTGAGTATCCCTGACCTTCATCCAAAACCCAATTGCTTCTTTATCTCCTCGTGGTGGGACTCCCCTCAGGGCATGGAACAAAACGTGTTAAATTGTAGCCAGAGAGAATCTTTTCATGGTGACCACTCTTTGTAAACTCAGTTTCTGATTTTATGACAGCAGCTAAAGGAGAAGTCCAGATGCTCTCTGACCCTCTTCGGTGGCTTATGGGGTTTTAATAGGACAGCTGAGAATTAACTCCCCAGTAATCATCACAGGGACATTATGGAGTCAGAATCATGCAGGGTCAGACCTTAGGTCAGCTCACTATTGGTAATACTTTCCCTTAAGTGTCACAGAAGTGATGGGAGTAACACTTGGATGTACTTCAGACAGAGGGCTGCAGCTGTTCTCAGAAACCTCTTTGTCATCACTCTAATTAGCTCCAAAAGCTCAGTGTTCCCCCAAGATGAACCCAGTTCTTCCCAGGACTGTGATTTATTTGAGTTTTAGCCAGGTTAAATCTAGTAATTGGTTATCCGTGGTGTGTTGGCCCTGTCTGGGCACCAAGTGCCCACCAAAGGCATGCTATCACTTCCCTCCTCAGCTGGACAGTGGGAGAAAATATCACAAAAGGCTTGTGGATCCTGTGTAGGAACCAGGAGAGATCACTCACCAGCTGTCATCACAGGCAAAACAGGCTCCACTTGGCAAAATGAGTCGAATTTTTACCAATCAAAGCAGAGTAAGGTAACAAGAAACAAAATCTTACAAACATCTTCTCTCCACTCCTCCCTCCTTCTCACTGAGGAGTGAGAAATTCACAATGAAATCTTGATATTCCCTTTTCTGTGTTTATCAAATTTGCCTTTGTAGCTTCATAAATGGAAGTTTTCTCACAACTGACTGAAATTTATGTGCAGAAGTGGCGCAGCTGAGCTGGTTTGCTTGATCTCTGCTTGTCCTGATTTTACTGAGATTAGCAGTGTTTAGAAGAGATGTATGTTACAAATTTGTCTCACTGCTGTGACAACAGATCTTGGTGTGGCTTTACAAAGCCAATTAAAGGATTTACAAGTACTTTTTGCATTAAAATTTGTCTTTGCCTTGGCCTACAGCTAAAAAAGCAGAAGCAAACCATGGGGTTTTCCCCATAGTTACTTCTAGATTAGAGTCAGGTAATTCAGTCTTCATGGTTTACCTTGGAGGGCTCAAATGTTCTAAAAGTTCCTAAAAGCAGCAGTTTTTCAAGGGAGATGTCCCAAATCCATACCAGGCCTGTGGTCCAAGAGCTTCCCTGCATTGCTGGAGAGGGAAAGGGAGAAGGGGATGAAGAAACAACTTCTGGACCATTCTGAGCCATCCTTAAGTAAAGCTCTGACTCTAGAGATTTGTGTGGAATAAACATCTCCTAAACCTCAATATTTACAAAGATCTCATGATCCTGTTTGTAATAAATTGCATTCTTCCTTCTTATTCCTTCCCTCCCCATTCAGAGTTGAAGTCAGGTTCACTAATTAATGTTTAAAATAAATAAAGAATACAATTGGGACTACAGACAGTGTCTTGACACTGCTCAGGTAATTCTGGGTGCTCTGGAGGTAGACTGAGGACTTTCTGGTATGATTTGGAGTGTGCAAGAAGAAGAATTCACAATCAGAAAGGCCCTGCTTCCATTTCTACCCTTTGGAAAAGGTCATTGATCTCATGATGGCCTAAAAGGCATTAAAATTATTCTATCGAGCAAAAATCCTCTTGAAAGTCACATTTCCTCCAGTGCATGGAATAGGGAATGGCATTGACCTTGTCCACATTTGGGCAAAGTGAAATTTTACCTCTCACTTATAGTTTATCGGTCTTCAACATCATCACAACGTGTGTAGAGATTATTAATTTACTCTTTTAAAATGTTTTGGCTTTCTAAAAACTTTAAAAATCCCCTTTAGCCACTGCATTACACCACCACAATCCCAAATTTATTTTTTTTTCCCCAACTAAATTTTTGCACATCTTCCCAGGGAGTGTGCTTATTTAAATTCCCAGGGAAAATCTGCAATCTTGTGCTCATGGATGTGTGGAAAGCACACATTTATCACAATCAAAGGAGAGAGGGGAAGAAGGGAGGATAGTGTCACTTTATTTTTTCTTCACCATTAACCTCTTAAGTCTTTAGTAAATTGGCTGTCCTCTAATCACGTCCTTAACAACCCCTGATGAGCTATTAATTGTATGTGCACTTGATCACTTGCAAAATCCCCCTGTACTCCTTTAGCTTCCCTTCTCTAAGATTATAGCAGCAAGAATTTATCTGGAAATACTTCATTTTTTTACTAGTTCTCATTGGGGCTCCAAAGGTCATATCCCTAGACCAATATGAAGTTGATTTTTCCATTTAGCCAAGGCAACTTCACTTAATTTAGCACATGGGCTCCCAAAGATAACAATTTATTCCATTTCCTATCTATTCCTTTTGTTCCCCCAAGTTTGTTTTTTTTTTCCCTTCTGAAAACAGAAATAAATTAAGATAATGGCTGGCAAAGATTAATATTTTTGTTCTTCTTCTTTGGCTCTTCATATTCTATTTAAGGAAATTTTTATTTTTTCTTAGTAGGTTCCACTTTTTTATTGCCAATTTAATAATGATCAGAGAAAAAGTTTTGTCAATTTACATGGCCAACTGCTACCTTCATATTCAGTTGCTATCTAATATTTAATCAATTTCTGATTTTCCCCTTTTACTTCCTTAGGACTAAAGTGGGACAAATCCAGGTTATTCCCTCTTTAAGCAGCACCTGTACTGCATTTTCAACGCTGCAGAAAACAATGCTTTTTTATTATTTTTATTTTTTTAATCTTCTGCTTTGCTAAATACTTTACTTGGCTTTTATCTAGAATTAATTAATCCAGAGCTTTTTTCAGTAAAGAAGTTGGGACTTATGTGTAAAAAGAAGCCTGCCTGTGGTGCTGGTAGTTTGTGTTGTTCTATTTTCTAGATTCTCAAGGAAAAACTACAAAAGAAGCAAAAGGAAAACCATACTAATTTACTGCAAGACAACCAGAAAAGGTTTGATATGAAAATTCATTTGATCTGCATCAAAACCCTGTCTGGATGAAAAGGATGTACTTTGTACACCACTGAAAGCAAGCTCCTTGTAGGATGTATTATTGCCTGCTGTGCCCATCAAATTGAATTAACACTCAGTGATCTGGTGAAAAATGGGGCCTGGATCAATTGTTTTGGGGATGGCTGAAGGAAAACTGATGTGCATTCAACCCCACCTCCTAAAAAATCAATGAGACGTGGCTGACTGTGCATGTGTGCTGTCATCAAAGCAGCTCAAATTCAGATTCATGTTTAGTGTGCACGGAGGATTCAGCACCCACAGGAAAATAACAGCTGTTTTCAGCCAAGATTAGCTGTTTCCATACCTGCTTCAGCCATGCAAACAGATCACCTGCTGCACAGAGCCCTCTCAAAAATAAATTGATAAATAATCTTAAAAGATTTTAGTAATTAGGAGTTTGTGTGGGTGATACCCCATGAGTTTGGGCAGGAAGCTCATTTTCACAAGTATCATTTGTCAAGCCCCAAGCTCTAAAATAGTCTTGAAAGCCCTCAAGAAATGAGAAAGGGGGAAATGAAGCAACAACGCGAGACACAATTTGCAAAGAAACAGCAAATGCTTAAAAATTGAAAGTCAGCTATATCCATACCTTCAATGAAACTCTCTATAGCAATATTATTTAACATTTCAGCCTCAAATAATAAATAATTGTTTACAAAACCTCGTGAAAAAAACAACCACCCCATCATCCTATACATGAGAAATGCTTTCTTCAAAATCTCTGCATAAACAAGGTATTTCTCTTCATAAACAAGATACAATAATTTAGAGAGAGAGAAAAAAAGTATTCCAGAAAAATGGATTCCTCTTAAATTAGGTTGGGAATTTCCTAATTTTTTTAATCTTCCTTTAAGCTATAGAAATGAATATTCCCTGCCTGCATCAGGAAAGTTTGTCCTGTGTGTTCTTTCTTCAGTTTTCTCAGCAAGGTCTTGTACAAAGATATCATTTTGATATGACGTTGTACAATTAAATTTAAGGGGTTAGCATTCAAAATTTTTATACTATAGAAATCTGGGAACTGAAATCCCTGGAGCAGAGCTGCCATAATTTTTAAAGGTAAAGGAGTTACTGCAGCTTGGTTTTGTAGGAGGAATAATCTCTTATTAGCCAATTAAACAAATGACTGATATTGAGCACACAAGGTACAAGCTCTCCTTTTTCACTGATGAGGGAAATACTTTATCACCCAATTGATTGTGACTGAATGGATGAGGTTCTGCACTGAGCAACTGCAAAAAAAGGAGGAAAGATGATTACACCACTTGAACCAGGCTCCATTTGCAAAAATCAATTCTACCATGAGAAAAAAAAAAAAAAAAATTGTTGCTTTTTATCCTGGTGAAGGATTGATGCTTAATATTGCAGAAAGCACCCAGCTCCTGGCTGGCACGCAGAAAATATGGTACATTTGCTTCAGCTGTTGTGCCATTCCAATATTGCATGTAAACAGAAACAAATTATGCACATTAATTTCTTAGAGGTGAGAAATTATAACACGGGGTGATGATTACGCTGCTAATGTGTATTTATTTATTAGACATGTCAGAACACACTCACGAGTGATGTCAGCAGGTAAAAATATTTTGTGTACCTAAAGTGCAAGGCTGCTAAACCAATACATCTCCCTGTTTAAGCTGGTTTTGGAGTCTACTATAAGAAAATTTTCCTCAGTTATACAACTTTTGGACAGGAATTGTGGCCTTGCTTGGCAAGATTTCAGTGTTTTCTCCAGTGTTACACTCACTATTCAGTATTTTAACCTGCAGTAAATAAATGCAAGGTAACTTAAATATATTTTTGTTAAAGTTAAGGGGTAGGGTGTTAAAATATCCTTCTTGCAAGAAGATTGAAAAATCCATTAATTAGGGGAGTCTGAACTCCTGTGCTTTGAAACCACTTATTACTGACTGAATCAGCACTAAAGTGTAATCAAATCAAAATTTTCAAGCCCCTCCCTGCTATTAAGTGACCAAACACTGCAGATAATGCAGGACCTCTCCCTGTGCTTTGCACATTCACCTGTCAGACAACCAGAGGAGCATTCACAGCTTTTCAGTCTCTTCAAAACAAGCAAACAAAACCCTCTCAGGCAGCAAACACACAGAGCATTTCCCCTTTCACTAAGCAGTACCTTCTTCACAGACACCTTGAAACAGAGGGGGAGTTTCTGATGTGTTAAAAGGCAGTAGAAGAGGCAGACCCAGCTTAGAACTGGCTCACCTTTTTCCCTTCCAAATAGTTTTGATCCACCTCTAACCTCCCCCCTGCACTCAGAAGTGTGGATACCTCCAAGCTCTCCTCCTCCACATGTAACAGCCAGCCTGGGTTTTCCTTCCCTGGTCCCGCAAAAATAAAGCCCATCCTGGTTTCCTAAGTACCAGCGGGAATAACTCTCCCTTCTTCCACCTCTGGAGCTTAGAACAACAAAGACAAGAGACAGAAAACCAGGTGGGATAAAAAGAAAGGCCAGGAATACCTGGAGTGAGAACATTTTTGTGGTTCTTGTAGGGAAAAACTGCTAATGCAGTGAACAAATGTAATAGTGGTTTTCTACTGTGGGCAAGTTAAATGTCTTTAATTGTGAAGCACTTTAATAGTTATGTGTGTTTAGTGCATTTGAACTGGGAAGTGCTATTATACCTGGCCATAATATAAAAGTAAATTTGAACTTTTTTAATCCAGTAAAACAGCTTGAGCTATTAATATTGGTCTTTATGGACCCCAGCAGAGGCGTGGAAATCTCATTAGGAATGTAAATGTCAGGTAGGACACTTAAAAACCTCATTATGGAGAAGAACCCAAGTACCAAAAGTGACATAAATTACTGCCCAACCCAAGTACTGCAGAAGAGAAAACCTGAAGAGCTCTGTTATGTGGTTTGATTGGAAGGACAATTACTATCAGCTTTATCTTGATATAATGAAGATTAAATGTACATTTAACTAGATTTGTGCTTAAACTGACTGACTAAAAAGAAAGTAAGATAGAGAAAGGTAATAAGTCTCTTTAAATATTGAATAAATCTCTTTAGGCAATAAAATGCTTCTGCAGGACTTTTGTGTACTTAAATGATTTATCTGTTCATAGTAATGCTTCAGATTGACATGTGGTGTAAAATTACATAGATATGTCTCTTTCAGATCTGAAATTTAGCATTACTCAACAATAATTCCTTTCCTAATATAAAGATAGTTATTACTTTTGTTTGCCTCCATATTTTTGGTTGCCCAACACTTCCCTTGCCTTTGTGATGAAGAAGATGGGCTCTGCCTGGCAAGAGCATGAACCAAAATCAGGTCAGAGTCACAACCTCCTGTCACTGTGCAGAGAGTTGGGCTGGGAGCATCCCACATCTTTGAGTGTTTCAAAGCCAAATTGGAAGAAATTGAATGTTGGTGTTGGAAGATGAACACTCATGATCTGCTGCTGTAGTGATGAAGCTTGGATAGTTTGGCAGGAGGAAAGAAAAAAATTAAGAATTCTAATTCAACACACAAAACTGCTTTTGGCTGCTCTGTACCTTTCAGCTGCATCCTTTATCTGTCTTTCTTCCTTTTCATACCTTTTCCCATTACCAAGGAATCTCGGGAGTACAGTAGGATTGGTTTTTGCTTTGATGTAAACAAAATTAAACTGGACTGCTTGCAGGTGATCAGTTTTGATTATTATGATTTCTCTTTATTTAAAACACACTCAGAACTCTGATCATGAGTCAGAGTACGGGGGTTTATTTACTCTACCACATCAAAATTAGCCCCAAGGTGACAAGGAAGAACCTGCCCAGGTTCAAGATTTCTGCCTAACAGAAGCATAAATATCCAGAAAGCATCCTTGTACCTTCAGCAGCTCAGCTGCTCTGTACAATCAATGGCATGCATTTATTTTTTTGTCTTGAACTCAGTGACAGAAAATCTGTCCAAACAAGGCATACTGAGTATGTTTGATGGGGGAATTTGTGGGGTTCTTTTGAATTTGTTTCTTTTTGTGTGTGTGTGTGTGTTGGTTTTGTGGTTGTTTTTTTAGGGAAATAAAGCAGATCCAACAGGAGATGTAAGTACTGAAAGTACTGGTTGAGTTTGTTATACCCATAAAGCATAAATTAGTCTGGATTTAGCTTTAAATCTCCATTGGATTTGCTCATTCACTGCTGTCCATAAAAACCCATCACATTGTTTAGCACAATTAGGCTTGATTGTTTAAACAGTCTGGACTGAAATAGCATTAATTAGCTATGTCATGCTATTATTCATTGTCCATAAACTTGCTGTTACTATTCAGATCATGCTTGGATTTACTGGCAGAGCAGAACCTGGAAAAGCATAGCAGACAGTAGACTTTATAAAGCTGTTTTATTTTTTGCTTATTCAGTTTTCTGAAGGAGGACATATTGCAAAGTTAGGAAAAGATCTTTAAACCTAAAATGGAGAGAGAGATGGAGATAGGACCTAATTTTATCTATTTTTGCTAATAAGTAGCTTCACAATCAGGAAGCCTTTCTATTTTTCCTTGTTTAATAGTCCATATTAAAATTTCTAAATTGACTTTCTGGGGCCACAGAGTTGGTCTTCATCTTTTCCAAAGACCCCAATCCAGCAACTTAAAGATTCATGTTCCTTCTCACAGATGTTTTACTTTGCCTTGCTTTTACATTCACTTTTCCTTTTTAGCACTTGTATGAGCACATACACTCAGGCAACACAAAGTATCTTAAATTGGGATTTAACCAGTCCATCTAAAGCAACACAAAGTCAAATGCAAAGGACCAAAAGTGCAAGTAGAAAAAACAAACCTGAACAAAAATGCCAGCATTTAGGTTTATTTACACAAATAAGTGCCTGTTTGTGTAAAGTATGCTTTTAAAAATTTATTTATTTAAATCAATAACATTTATTTAAATGGTTGTAAAACCCAGGCATTTTCAGCTCCCTACCCTGATCTAATGGCAATATCTCTTTGTGCTTGGATGGAGCACCAGCTCGCTCCTTTGCTGTGAGCAATTACTGTCATAAGCCATAAATCTGCCTCATGAAGTGACAGTTTGAGCTCAGGATTCTTAATGCTGGCTCTCTTAGAATAATGGTTGCTTAACATAACACTTGGAGCATTACCCATGTGGATCAAAAAGAGGGGTTTGAGCGAAAAAAATTGCTCTGTCTTCCAGATGAGTCTTTGGCATTATGCTGCATATAAACCGCAGATATTTCACTCAATACTGAAATTTCTACAGAGCTCATATCAGAACTTCATTTAAAGACACCAAGAAGACAGGAAAGAAGGAAGGTCGGCAGTTTAAGACTGTCTTCTTCTCTCTCACAATGTTTTTATTCATAAAAAAACAAATAACCAACAATGGAGAGGCATAATGGTAATCGGTAAATTCCTCCTTTAAGAAATGAGCCTTCTGCATTTGCTGGGAAAGCTTTCTTATGTTGATACATTTAAATAATACATTAATTTATGCTGGAATTCTCTAGTATTTCAACATGAGGGGAAAAAATTCAAAGGGCCCCAATCAAAAAGCAGGCATCATTGAGAAACTTCATCAGTCCCAGTGCAGATGATGCAGTAAAGGCAAATAAAATGTTTAATGCTCTATTTTTTTTTTGTCAGGACTCTGGGACATGCAGATTTTTATATAACTGTCATTATTGAATTCTATGGAAATTTCCAGCTGACTGGATGCCATAGTCCTCAAATTCTAGTCCTAGTTTGTTTTTTTGACTTCCTGATAAGCTTGGCAAACTTCACTGTCCTTCCCTAATCACAAAGGAGAAATATTGGCCTCTTGAGTAGCTGGCAGAATTAATGCCTGATGATTTCACGATTAATGTAATCTTTATGCAGCAATTTCCACTGTTGTCCAATATCCACGATGGATCTCTTCACAGCAGCCATGAAATATTTTAGAGAAATTGTAACTTAGCGGAGAACATGAGATACACATCTAATCAGAACTTTGTGCATGTAAATCATATTCATGCAACGCAGGCAGATTTTATTGCTAGGAGAAGTCAATAACACTAACGAGGGAAAATTCATTCTGTCGAACTTGTAGTACTTTTAATGTGCCCAATTCTTGCTGGGTGCTCTTAGGCTGCCTTTTTAATTTAGATTTCCAGACACATCTAAACCACATCCTGGATGCAAACCCCACCACAGCTATATGTAATTTTAAATCAGAAAAACCCCTCACAACCATAAAGGGCTACAAGGATATCTTCCTTTCATTTCCTTTCAATACTATTGACATCCAAGTAAGTCTCAGCAAATGTGGTTTGGTCAATAATTCCTACTGGCATCACTGGTATGATTTAGAAGGGAGAGTGAGTCACCTACCAGACATAATAACTGTGTTAGGAAGGATGCTATTTGTCACACTGGGCTTTGCCTGCCTGCACAGCAGGAGATGAGAACACAGCTTGCCTGATTTTGGGAATTTTTTTCTTTTTTCCCCTTTCTCTGATTTTTCTAAATCTAGTTCTACTGAAGGCAGTGGAAACACTGTTCTTCATATTGTCTTCACTCATATAACCTTACAATTATCTGTTTTATTTCTGTATCTAGGACTTCTTTTCATTCAGAAATGCCAGAAAATATTGCAAAATCCCTAGAATTTGAGCTCATTTTTAAGGGAAACCCTCCAACATCTCAAAATCCTTCAAAGCCCGTGATTAGTATCAGAATAACATGAACCAAACATCCCAGAAGGAGATTTTTGCAAATCTGGATCAGGACAAGACTCAAAAATTGTAAGCTTGTGTTAAGGCTGATAGCAAGAATGTGTTATTTCCTCCTCTCCCCAGTCATCCCTGCTGGTTTGGTGTGGATTAGCTTCTGCAGGCTGGCATAGAAATCCACAGCTTCATCTCACTGAGAGATCATTCTTTTACATCTCTAGGATAATTTTAAATTAGAATTCTGAACTCTCAAATTTTTTTCTCCTGTTTGTGCTTTTATATTCCAAATCAACCACAAAAAAATCACCAAAAACTCTTGCTTTGGTGAATCACCCTTTATCACCTTGATGCTGGGATATAGGATGGGATGAGATAAACAATGGATGAGCTGCCACATTTCTACAGCTGAACGTCAGAAAGATGGAGAATTTCCTGCCTCAAGGCCTCAGCATTAGCTAAAAAAGAAATTTCCTTTAAAGTCACAGCAGAGTTAGAGCAGTATAAACAGTGAGGCTGCCAATTCATTGCTCTAGACTTCTGTCAGGAATCGGAGTGAGCCTGGTACTTGATTTTGACGTGCATGTTTATTTTACACCACAAGGTTTGCTTTTTCCAATCATACTTCTCCTCGGGGTTTATTTAGTTTTGCCAATATTAACAAAACTATTTGTGTGGTACCTGCTGAAATATTATTGAAGACATCTAGCAAGTCATTCTACACCCTCTTCTTAACGTATTTTTAACTCTACTGCATAAACAGTTAACTTATTCCTGAAGTAACTGCCTTCCAAATCCCAAGGCACTTAAGCATTCTCTGATTATGTATTTGCTGGATGTCACTTGTTAAATTCTGTTTTCTCAACATTATTTAGCAAAATGCTTTGGCTATCAGAACATAATAGTGGTGTTTCATGTCCTGCAGTCGTCCTACACTTGTCTGGGCCTTTCATCCTTCTGGCACCGCTTTTCCTTGTCAAAATGTTGGTTGAAGGCAGTCATTTGCTAAACATTTCATTTGGTGATTGCTGTTTTTGGGGTGGGTGTGTGAGTGGGTTGGTAATTGGCCGCTAACTTTAAAATTGAGAACTCCTGAGATGGACAAGCAGGATGATGTTTCAGTTTGATAAAGCAGAAAGACTGGTGCAGTGCAGAGACTGCATGCTCTTTCTGCTTTAGGGTACTCTAAATTTACCAGATCTGCAAGGTAATCTCATTTTGAGCTTAATATTCTTAACAGTTTATACCCTCCCTGCTTTCTTTTCTGTTGGCTATTATTGATCAGTGCTGAAAATTCCTGCAGACCCTTGTGTGCTCCAGTATTTTTCTGCCAGGATTGTTACTATGCATTGTGTTTTCCAGGGACAGATTTCACATGAGATTGGTGAATCCACGCTTTCTGCCAAATTTCATGAGTGTTTGGCAAAGTGACAGTATTAATTGAAAAAACCTGCTGGTAGTTCAAGCCTGTTTGTGTAAACAGGGGCACTTTTTGTTTCCAGCCATGTAGTCCAGTCATTTCTGGTGGGATTTTAGTTCCTGGCCATTTCAAAGCTCTCATTCTGAATGTCAGGTAAGTCTTCCTTCAGGATGAATTTTATTCCCATTCCAGGTGAAAACATTAATCTGAAACAGGCCAGCTGAAGTTATCCCCCTTCCCAAAAAGACTCCTTTGGATTTTTTGATTTGTGAGGGGATCTCAGAGAAAGTTTTCCCTTGAGGTGAAATATTCCCAGGAAAATGAAATGGGTGAGGAGAGGAGAAACATAATTTTCCATCATGAGTTTTATATAGGGAGTTCCAAATCTTTGTATTTGCATTCCTAGATCACCTGCTTAGAGGACAAGTACAGGATTATAAAATATTTTAGGCTTAAGTGATTTAGGAGCTGTATGATACCAAATTGTAGGTGACACTCCCTTGAGTGAGTGAAAATGGAGTCTACCTTTAAGCTCATAAACAGAATTCTATTCTGTTGTAAAGCTGTGCTGTTTCTTTTTTCCCCATTGGATAAAAAATATTTAAATTCAGGTTTGAAAACATCAGAGGGCTGTTTATTGTGAGGAGCCCTGATCTTCACACAAAGAGTACTTAATAGAGAGCCTGTGTAAATAATGTTGTATCTCCTTTGCTGCAAGGGTGAATTCTCATCTGTTGGGATCTGAAGTGTTTGCTAGGACAGACGTGCAGCTCCAATGGGATTTTTCTCTCCTGTGCAATTCTAGGGAGAAGGAATCACAACTGAGATGAGCCCAGAACATTCTTTTTTGCTTTGGCTCTGATAACCTCCAGGCCCTGATGCTTGGACTCTGCCCTCCAGCTGAGCTGACTTCCTTACAGTGAGCTTCAACACTTGGATCCAAGCACTCTGGTCAGAATATTTTAATATTTAGCACTGAGAAGCTATTTCTAGTTCAGGGCAGGCTCCCAATTTAAAGTAGCCCTGCTGGTTCTGATGGGACATGGAAAATATTGAAGTCCTGCATCAATCCAGTCAGTCCAGAAATTAACAAGGAGGTTCCAGCCAGGATCCAGGATAATTAGGCCGTGTATTTATGTGGTGGCAATTTGTTTTACTTTCTTTTCTCTTGCCAATACCTGAGCTAGATGTCTTCCATTTATCCATGCAAGGCCACATTTGCTGCAGTCACGCTGCTGACTGTGGTGCAGACATAGCCTGGGTCTCATTTTGCAAGGGAAATAGGCAAGTTTTCCTGCCATAAATAGGATAAAAACTAATGGCTGCATCTACTTTTCTTCATTATCTCCATCATTTTGCTGCTGCTTTTAGGCAACGTGTAGCATTTAGTCATAAACATCTCTGTAAAAATTGTGTGCTGACAAACATCATGTTATACTGCACGTACACATCAGATTTCTGAGGGGCTTTTTTATTTTGCTTTGTTTTCTCCATGATTTTTTTCTGTGGGTGACATTACTCATTGATCTCTATCCTTGCTTTTTTTCTAACTTTACTAATTGGCCCTTGCTTTAGAAGTAAATCAATCTGCATAGATTTGTTTTGGGCATAAATAGTGGGGGTTTCTGGTACAGGAAGCTACTGTTTGTGAACTCGTGCTCAAAAGGAGAGAAACACAGAGCTGGTATTTTGGCAATTTTATCTGATGGAAATAAATATGAATGTGAATTTTACTAAGAAAAAAGGAAGACCACAAGACTTGACTTGTTTGTATGAAATCCCTGTTTGTGGATAAATTTTCAAAATTTGATCCTTTTTAATTAAGCTGCAACTTGGCAATTGAAAAGGGAAAAATGGTTTGGACTAAATGGATTAAAAACAAAGAAAGTGCTCTTATGGAATTTTCCCTGAATTTAAACCTCTTGATGTATTTGAGTCAAGTCATTATGTGCCACATTCACAATTTATACCAGCTGACTTTAAGGGTACTTCACTAGTGCAATGCCAGTGAGAATTTTCCACTTACTGAAAACCTAATGAAGGCAGAAGACTTAACAACCTTTGAATTCCCATTAATCTAAAACATGAAGAACCAAAAATAATAATGAATTTTTCACTTATGATGCAATTGATCTTGTTAGTGAACACATAGGCCATATTCCCTATATCTTTTTTTGATACCTTAGAAACAGTTAAATAAATTTATATGTAATGTATTCCTTGCAGTTAGCAACCATTAGTTATTGCACACCTACTGAAATTCATCCTAAAAACAACAGCAAATTTATCTAAAATGAAATCTAGTTCTTCAATACCTCAGTCCTTCAGATAAGTTTTGCATGAGCTTGAAAACAATTTTGCTTTATAGAGGCAGGGTGTATTTTATGCAGTGCCAGTAGTAAGCTGCTTTTCTGTAAAATGTGAATGGATTCAGAGTTTTTGTCTTATTGTTGGTTCTAGTTTGTTAATGGGAGCACTTGGAAGACCTCTGAAACTGAAATTCTTAACCTGGGAATTTCCTTTTAACAATTCTAGACAAATGATCTGATTCTGGTCTCATACTTTTTATCCTTGAGTGACTCCAGTCTGGCTGCTTTGGTTTTTATGGCATCCAAAGTCATGACTCAGCTCAGCAGGAAACTGAAGACCTAAAGTTTAAATAATTAGAACTAGTTGAGCATTATTTGGACATCAGTAATATTAATATTTCTAATTTTTAGATCCAATTAATTAAATTCTATTAGGAGCCACCATGACTGCAGAAGTTGTACTAGTACTGTTATGGGTCTGCATCCAGCTTTGAAGCTAAGTTTGAAATTAATTCCTGTCTGCAACTTTTTTAGCAGTCAGACTGAGTTAGTATGGTTGAATAAACCCACAACTGTCAGTGAGTAATGGTAGCTTACCATAATTTCTAAAAAAAAAAATCCTAATATTCCCAAAAAGGAAAGTCATGTGCTGTGGACACAGAAATCACAGAAATCAGTGTATTCACCTAAAAGCCTCTAAAGTTTCTGTGCAGCTCTCACACGACAGCTCCATGAATATGTAATCAAATTTTTCATTAACATAAATCTTTATGTATTATGTCAAATGAGCGCAGGTTTCAGCACAAAAAATTTTAAGCATTTTGGAAGGAGAGTGATTTAAAAGGGGATGACAGAGATGGGAATCTCAGCCCCCAGTCTATGCTCCATTAATCCCAGGCAGTAAAATAATATAAATATAGTGACAGGAGAGCCAAATGTGGATTTCTGTTCTATGAAGGAATATTGAGAGGTCTCCATTTTTTTCTGTCATAAGCCAGGCTAAAATGTTGAAAATTTTGAGTTTAACNTATATATGTATATATGTGTGTGCACACACTTCTAAAAATAATTAGACTTTTAAGGAATGATTCAGCTGTCAAATCACACTGATCTGACATTTCTTTAGCAGCATTCAGGTGCTCTGGAAGTGTGGAGGCCCTCAACCATGTGTGCTGTCCCAATATACATCTTAAACATCTCAGGAGGATCTAAAACAGCTTTAAATGCATATATTTAGGCAGCTGAATACTATTGTGGTAATCATATGCATAACACAGTTATCATTCCTATTGCTTTGCTTTTTTATCTTGTGGAAAGAATAAATTTTCAAGTTGTAAAATTAATTCTATGAAGAACTTAATGAAGTAGAGCATTTAATTATTGAACTAAGTTGCTTTCACTTAGTTTGCTACAGAAAATTTCTTAATTTTTAGTAGCTCTATGTAATGTCTTAGACACTTCCAAGGGCAGAAAGGATACTAAGTTGGGTGGTTTACATTGCTGGGAATGTTCATACAAGCAGTAGTTCAAGAAATTAAATTCAGCCACAACAAAATGAGGAAAACTCATGCGTAACTGTTTTCAGATATAATTTCTAGTGCTGTAGAAAGGATACTCTGCACTGAGCAGGTGAGACACACAGATGTTTAGTTTCAAATAGGCAGGAAAACTAGGATGCTTGTGAAGAAAACTAACACTGAAATGAAAATTAGTAAAATAATTTAAATTTGATATGAAGAAAAGATCTAGAAGAGCTGTGGTCCTACAAAGAAAAAAGTGCAATAAACCATGAGGAAACCCAAGGAAGAAGAAAATCAAGGACTGGTTCTCCTGGTGACAGCACAGGCTGAATCAGCAGTTACCAGTCATGAATCAAGGTATTTTTCTTAAAATTTTGGGCCCTAGTTTCTCCAGTTTCATAAATTAAAGCATTTTAATTAGAATGGAATAAAGGCAGAGCAGGTAAATATGTGGGGATGTATAATTGCTGTATTTTCTCTTTCACATGGAGAACACATTGTGACAATATCTTTGCTGAGCATTACTGACAGAAGCTGAGGCAGACAAAGCCAATAAATTTAACATGCAAATAGAGGCTCTCATGAATCAGCCCAGTGTCCTGTTTGCCAGTCTAGGGGAAATACAGTATGGGAGACATAGGAAATCAATGCATCTGCAACACCTTAAACACTCTGAGACTCTAAAGGTCAGACCAGTCTGGGTTTTCTGCATTCTCTTCTGCTACAGTCCTCCCTGATGAGGTTGTTTTAAAACAGGAGAAAATCCCTTAAACTTACACAATTTTAATTTTGTGATGCTGCAAGTCATGGCAGCTCAATAAATATTTTTTTTCACAGATGAGTGATGCAATTATTATTGCAAAGAGAAAATTTAGTATGGGCAAAGATGTTTAGAAAGGAAAATCATGCTGTGCCAGAAAAGAGAGCATACGAAATGTGGAATTAGCTTCCAGTTCATATACGAGACTGGTTCCATAATGGAAAATCACAGAAACATTGGCTGGAAGGGACCTGTGGAGGTCCAACCATATGCTCAGTGCAGGACTGTCACCAATGGGCAGATCAGTTCAGCTGTGGCTTTGTCCAGCTGAGCCTCAAAAACATCTGAGGAGGTTCCAACATCTTTCTGGACAGAAAAATGAAGAAAAAAAGTTTGTCCATAAATCAAGCTGAAGGCAGGTGATGAGCTGCTCCTCATCAGCCATTTCTTTGTGCCGAGCTCAGAGAACATGGACAGTTAAAAGCGATTATCTGTTTATTCTGTTTAATTTTCACAGATATGCAGATCCATATTGTGTTGCTGAAGAGATGCATTATTTTGACACAACCCTGCCTCTTCACTGGGTGATTTATACACAGCAGCAAAAGGCACTGTCAATAAGCTACAGCTACAATTTGGGTGAGTAGGGGAAATTTTGGTAGAGAGCAATCCTTTATGCTATTTTTCAACAGAGATTATTTTCATACACGGCTATGGGCTGTACAGAGTAAATGTCAATATATGGAAGAGAAATATGCCCATTTCCTTAACAAATGAGATTTTACTTGTACCTTTCATCTGGACAGAAGAGCTGAAGGAGCTGAGTACAGCAGGGTATGTTCCATATTGCAGCACTGCTGGATCACTTCCCTCTTTTTCTTATCTGGGTGGGTGAACACGTGCTGAGAGTGCAGCACTAAGATTTTAGTGATTGATGCTGCTGGGGAAAAGCAAAATGTGTCAGTTCTTTCCACACCTGGTGCAAAATAGAGGCAGCATGAGTGCCTCTACAGAAATTTCTTGAGGTCTTTAAAAACGTGGTTGTGAGGGATAGAACAGGAACATGGATACTGTAGTGTAATATAGCAAATATTTTTCAATCATGTGATTGCTTTTTTCTCTTGGCCTGAGTTCTTGTTTTCTATCCTTGCTTCTAAAAGCTGTGGGATTTTGCTGCAGAACAAGCAAGGTCATTTAAATGGTGGCTAATATTACTAAATAGTTGACTACAAGTTTTAAGAGCTACATGAATACTGATTACTAATTTCACATCACTCTTATGAGATGTGTGCAGGAAAAAGGTGAAGCGAAGTGCTTCAATGAGAGTAAAGCAAACTGATAAAGTTGAGGTTACCTGCTGTGTGTGCTTTGACTTACTTTACTTTTGTGAACTTGGAAAAATACTTAGCCAGGTGTGGATTCTGATGTTCACTAGAACAGAAACCATCTAATTTCCAAAGGATCAGGATGATACACAGAGCAGAAAGATACGAAATTATCACCAAGGAATTAAAATTCCCAACTTGGGGCTTCTATGCCATCACATCTCACAAACACTACCAAGCAAATCCCAGGAATATTTAGTAGCACGCACCCAAACCAGTCTTGCTAAATTCTGGATAAAATAATCACCATAAAGCTATTTCTAAGTTTTCTCACATTTCTAAGTTTGCCACTACTCTCAAGACAATTGTAGGAGGCCAGGAGAATTGCTATTAACAGTAACAAACACCACAATCAATAACAATAGAAAAAAACCCATGTCTGTGGAAGATAGAAAATATTAATTCTGCTTTCTTTAGCATTTCTGTAACATTTGTGAGTATCACAGGACATAAAAGAGGGAATGCTCTGCCTTGTGGTAGTCAAGCCATCCTCACCCTGGACATGGAAACAAAGTATAAAAGCTGCTATTCTGAACTACATTTGGTTGTTTTTAATAGCAAACATTCAAGTCATAAGTGTATTCTGGAATTCCATTTTCAGTTTTCCTGGAGTTCCCTCTTTACAGTCCAAGTTATCCTTTGGTGCTTGCAAAAAGAAGTGATGTAAATATGAGGGTATCCCCACATCCCTGACTGCTTGCTGACTGAAGTATTTAAAAAAAATAAATTTTATGCAGTTAAAGCTGGTGTAATTTTTACAGAACTGCTACTCTGGACTAGTTTGAAAATTGTAATGTATCACTGGAGTGATATTCCCGAGTTGCTTCATATTTGTCTTTGTTAATAGGATTTTGTAGAAGTGAATACTTAGAGCCCAGCTCTGTGTTTGCTTCAGGTTGGACTGAAAGTCTCACATGAAAGGAAGTGGATCTTCTCATGTTTTTTTGGGGAAAAGGAATGCATGTTTTTGCTTCATCTGGTTGCACTTAAGTTCATTAAGCTGAAAAAGAAATCTGTCAAAGAGAGTCATGTGCAGCTTTGTTTGTTTATTTGTCTTTTTCCCAAAAATGCCTGTAGCAGGAGTTTGTGTTCATCTGCAACTCCCTCCAAACTGGGGTTGCTCTACAAAAGTGTGCAGAAGTTCTGTTTTTTCTTTCTGCGTTTCAATTCTGAAGATTTTGCAGAACTCTTTCTGTTGAATAGCTGAATAGCAAAGCAGAAAGTCAGCCCTTTATAGAATGTAATCAAGCTTTTTATATGCTGAGCATTTTTCATTAGTACAGGGAAAAAATTTGCTTTTTTTGTGTGGTATTTTGACAGTAAATACAGCGAATACATTTCCTTCATTATTCCAGGTAGAGTTTTGAGAAACCAACACTTTAAACAGAGCTTTGCCTTTCTTTGCAAAGGATATGAAGTATAATAGAAAATTAGAGGTGATCTCTAATACAAGGGATGTCACAAAAATCACATTTTCATTGCAGAAGCCTGTGTGTGACAATTTCTGACAATCAGTGCAAACCAAGCACCGTGCACCACGCTGAGCCTGGAATCAGCATTCACCACAGAACCCTCAGGAGAGAAATAGGTGGTGCTGGTGGGGATGGAAACTGATGTGGATGAAAACTCTGAAAAGTAGAAAAACAGATCCCCTGATGACAAAATCACACCTGGTGTTAAAGCCTAGGCACTCATTAAGTAATGATTATTGCCTGCTGTGTATAAAAATAGCCAACACAAATAGCAGAGCTTAGCAGTGCTAATTTAATAGCTGACTGTGCTTACGGGTGCTCAGTGGAGCAGAGAGAATAATCTGCTGAGAGTTGTATATTGAGTGTTTTAGTCCCTTTTTTCTGCTTCCAGAATAACCACAAACAGATCACAATTTCCTGCCGTTCATCTCTTCAAATATCTTTTATTAACAGCTTTTCCCAGATACAATTGACTGGGTTGATTGATCATGAATATTCTCAATTCAAACCGCTGTACATGCTTGTGGTTAATCAGATAAGTCACATTTTATCATTTTTGTTGACTGGCTGGGTAAATTCAAAACAGCTTTCAGAGAGCTGAACCCAGCCATGTGTTAAAGGAAGCAAATGTACAAAAAACCCACATAAACCTAAAGTATATTTTTCAAAACATGTTTGCATTAGTTATATTCAAATTTGGCAGAAAAGGGTCTTCACAGAGTGCATTAACTAAGAGTAGAATGGAAGCTGCAACTTTTCATTTAATGAAAACTTGTATTTTGCTATTGCAGATGTGTATTCTAGTGGGCAGACTGTATTTCCTTCACAATTTAAGGTGAAATAAGACTCAACCACTAACTTTTCAATGCTAGAAGGAAATGTCATGCTGGAAAGACATAGAAGATTTAAATATTGTGTCTTTGAAATGTGAAATGGTAACCAGCTGATGCCACAAAAATATAGCACAGTTTGGGATTTTACAGATCACTCCAATGCCCTCATGTGATTTATGTGTGGTCTGTATCACAGAGGAGCAAGACTTTTCTTTATATTTATTTTTTATCAGTGCTTGGGCCAATGGGAAAGTGTAATCCTGTTGCAACTCCAATGCACCTCAATTGTATTGAACTTGCATGTAATTACTGCTAAATTTAATCCCTTGTAGCTGCTACTTCAAAACTCATCAGATTCTATGATTCTATAGGTTATCCCATGGTCATGCCTTCGTTTGTGGTTGCTGGAAGAAAATAAAGATGATATAAGAAGTGAAAATAATCTTGCAACATAGCTAGTGTTGATTGTTTCATTTAGTGTTTTTCCAAATCTTTCTACATCTGGAAGTTGCTGGTGACTCTTTACAAAAAACAGGAGTCAAATTAGCAATAGTTTAGAAATTATAAATGAAAAGGATGCTTGAAAGAAGAAATTATCAGAATTTAAACACTAATTTGTAAAACTGGAAATACTCTGAAATTAAGCTAAACACCTTTTTCTGGGAGCCTTTTTTTATTGATGCCTTTTACTTATGCTTTTCTCCACTTGCTTTCCCCTCCTCCTTTCCTTTTAAAAGGAAAGAAAATAAATAAAATCCTGCAGAAGAGCAGATGTGTTGGCTGATCCAGTTTGCTGAGGAGCTAACTGTCAGCCCAGCAGGAAAGAACAAGCAGGAGAGGATTCTTCTGTGGGCTTAAAGTTGTTCATGAGTCTTTCTCCCAAATCCACGAAACCACAGCTCTACACCTCTGACATGAGGCAGCATAAGAATGAGCACCATCAAATGAGTAATTGGGACAAAAATTGATTTTTTTATAGCCAGAGGTGCTAAGCATTTTCATCACTTAGTGATTCAGGTGACAGGTACCTGCATGCCACACTGCCTAATCCCAGGCTGCTTTTATTTGTATGTTTAAACTTGAACGTAACATTTATTTCGCTGCAGAAATAAAAAATTTACCCCAAAGTAGATCTTCAGTTCCAATTACAGCAAGCGTGTCTTTAAGAGACATCTAATCACGGCCTTCATTGCTTGGAGATTTAGTACTTCAAGTTATTCTTTTTTATTTGGGAAATGGTTTTCAAAATATGGATAACATGGCATGGACGCAGATGACTTTGCTGTAATGGAAATGAAATGAAGGAATCTTCAGGTTTTTTTCTGTGTCAAAAGTACTGCTGGACATAAATAATAATATTCTGAGTTAAGTAACAACATTCAGAATTACTGTATGGTCTAAAATATTACCAGAGGTGTGGGAAAGCCTCTGTCTCAGGGAGCTCAGTTATTTCCCTGCATCATCTTTTTCAGGTGTGCTCCAGTCTGTGGTTCCAGCTGGGTCTCCTTCAGCTAAAGCTGCTGGGAACTTGAGGAGAGAACTGAAAAATGCTCTCTTCAATCCTACCCACCTCAACTGGAAATGGTTCAAACCTGTTTTATTCAGCACAACTTGTTCCCTCCTCCCCTAGGAGGAGCACGTTTACTAAGGATGGATATTGGATGATATCGCTTATTTCCTGGGTTTGGAGAGACTGACTTTGTTTGCCCAGCTTTCTTTTAAAGCAGAAACACATCCAGGGCCAGGTAGGAGCCTTTCTAAGTGAGCTCTGGAGCTCTTCATACAACTGGTCGTGGCTGGGTTTTTTCCCCTTCACTCTCCTTTATACACTCCTAAAATGTCCTCTACTTCACAGGTATTAAATAACATTAACTTTACTCAATAAAGTCCCAGTATGTATCAGTCTCAGCTTTGTCATGGCTCTTCTGACTCACATTTACCTCTGAATCTGTTGTGTTTATTAAAGACCAGAACAAACCTGCCTGATTTTCTGAACTGCACCTGTTGGCTGTATAAAGATCTTACCTCTATCTTCAAAACTGTCAAAGCAGAGAATTTATCCAGCATAATTTGTGTCTTATTCATGTACTCTTTCTTCTTTTTCAGGAAGATAGCATCAAGGTTAAAGACACATCTTTAAAACTTAATTACAAGTATCAGGAGGAAGACACTGATCCTGCCTTTCATCTTGCCGAGCCACAGGTAAGCTGTGAAACATGACAAATATTGAAGCCAGAGATGACACACAGTTCACTGAGGAAGATTTAAACACTGCAGGGTGATGTAAACACCAATGTCTGTTTTCTAGAACCCCAGGGGTGATTTATGAGGTCTGTGATTTCTAAAATAAGAAATGAGAATGTTCCATGGAAAGCTGTCTTCACTCCTCTAAATGAGTGACAAATGGAATAGCCAGAGAGCTCCTGTCACCACAGGTATGGGCTTGCCTGAACTTTTGCTCTGTGGACATTTCAAAAAATTCCCAAACCCCTTCAATAGTCTCTTAGAGTGTTTTATGTTACACTGAGTATACCACTACTGTTTAATTTTCCTGAGCTGAGAGCTCATTGGTAAAATTCTAAACCAGTGCTCCATTATATTCTCTAATTATCTACACAGATAGCTGCTGTTATTTGGCTAAAAAATGAATTTCAGTATATGTGGAAGAAAAACATTAATAGCAAAAAAATTAACTTTAAAAGAAGTTATTAAATTTCTAGATTGGCTCAAGTGAATTAGGAAAAAAATCTGAAAACAGAGCTTTGATTCATTTTACTTGATCTGAAATGATCAGTTCCTCCTGCTTCACAGATTTTTTTATAATTTGACCTTGAGTGAAAGAGCTTTCATTCCTGATAGAAACTAATTGTATGTGTGGTGTTCAAACCATAGTGCTGAAATTAAATTAGTACTGCACAGGAGGGGATCATACAAGGAAAAACTCACAGTCTTAATGGGCTATAAACCTGAGTGAAGCACTGTTTTCAAAGCAATGAAATACCTATAAAGTCATCTTTGCTCTTTATGATTCAGATATACCCCTGAAAGTTGTAATTTATACCTTAAATACAAAAACCATAGAGACTGAAAAACTGCATGTTTCAGTAACATGACAATAAACAATAAATTAAGCTTTTTACCAAATATTTATGCTGAGAGTTGACATGAAAAGTTTTCTATATGTTCTTTGAAGGAAAGTCAAGTTTCATTATATTAGTAGGAGTCTTTGAGCTGTGCATCTCTTTTTTAGGAGCACATGTTTTAAATTAATGCAGTTTCCATCTCCTTTCTTTTGCAGCACACTTCACTTTCTCAGTGTACACAGCGATCTGATCTCAGCTTGTTTGCTCTGGAGATAATGTAAGTTTTGCCAATGACTTTGACAAAGAAAAGCACTTTGCCCAGTAATTGCTTGTAATATGCAGATATAACTATCTATAATAATACGTGCTTCATTTCAAAAATGGAAGGAACAAGAAATGTAGAGCCAAAATGCTGAAGAACTCTGGGGCTTCACTACAAACCCCCTCACTACAGCACTCTTGAAACGGTGTAATTATGAATTTGGGTCACTTCAAGGTTGCTTTACACAATGGAAAGGAGCCTTTGCATACCCGGGGAGTGGTACCTGGGTATTGTCTTCAAACCCTTCTCTTCTGTAAAGAGCAGAATTATATTGAAGACTGCTCTAGGAAAAGAAACACAGCACAGAAGCCCTCGGGGCAGTGAGTCTGTTCTGTAGTTTTGCACCTCTCTGGACTGGTCTGTGGAGGTGTGGAGTGAGCACCATCACCACATCCCACTATTTTTGAGCTGGGTATGATCCTGGACAGTGCTCAAAGTCAGCTGGAAACAAGCACTGGCTGAGATGTTCATAAACAACTGGCAGGAGTTTGTAAACTGAAATCACTGTTTGTTGAACCCCATCAATGAGCATGAATGCCTCCACTAGTTTAGATTTGGGAGCAAGAACCTAAACGGACACGCCCTTTTTGCCTTTTCCTTAATTTTGGAAATATTCCTCAGCAGAGGGTGATGAAACTTCATCACTGAAAGGTGATGAAGCTTGTGGTGCTTCTGAAAACCAATTTACCTGTGCAGGGTGAAGATAACTTTCTAGAAATGCTGAAATGCCAGTTCTGCTATCCTGCCTTCAAAGACATTTAGAAAGACACAAGAATTACACCTACTGCCACTCCTGGGATACACATTTAGTGGGGATCCACACCCCATACACATATTTAAAGCTGTATTTCTGAGTCTACTTGTTAAGTGGAACAGCCTCAGCTTTTATTTAACAAAGTTCTGTCTGCAGAGATAGACTTGTAAGTGTAAAATCAAACTGAAGGGAAGAAAAACCTTGTCTTGGGTTTTTGTGTAGTTTAGTGAAGGAGGGAATCCGCTCACCACTGAATAGTTTGGATACCGTTTTTCACTCAGGTAAAATTAATTTGTTTTCTGAGAGTAAGAAAGTGCACAAAGAAAACGAAACACCTTATGGCATGACTTTAGACAGCCACATTCACTTAATAAAGCAAATCAGGATTCTCTTTTACTCTGTAGTGAAATCTTGATGTTGCAAATGTATTTAAGAAAGAGCTTTGAATAAGCTTTGCTTATCAAAAAGGTCCTGATCCTGCAAATTCTTGTGAATGAATAATCACCTGATCCTCTTGGGTTTTTTATAGCTGAGTAAACTGAGTCAACAAGGCCAGACCAGCTTAAAAAAATTCAGTTTTTAACTGTATACATTCCCATTCCTTTGATTTTTATAGATGAGGGGATTTGTGCAGAGATTTTGATGAAAACTGTAAAATATTTACTATTAACAATGTCTACCAGAAAAAATGTTACTGAAGTACAAATCATACCAGCTCACACCTCTGGACTCTCATTTCTAATTTATTTCCTGTCAACAGCACAAAATGGTTTTGGCATCTTTGTTTAATGTTCACACCTCTGAAACTGCTGCTGTGGCTCCTTCCAGTAGGCACTGGAGTTACGCTCCAGTGAAATTAAAGGAATTTCATTTGCTTCTATCTTTGGCAACTGAACAAGGGAGTTGATAAGAGAAAGGCTTTGCTCACTGTCTCCTGGCTCAGCAGTGATACAGGACAGTGTCTCTGAGGTGCATCTGTGAATCAGGAAATGACTGAATGGATTGTATTTGTCTGCATTAGAGAAAAAACAAACTGCAATTTAAATAAAAATCATAGAATTATCCAGGACCTACTGGACAAAAATTCAATTCCATTTCTGTGTTGTAATTGTCAGTTTACAGTGGAAGGGCTGCTTGTTAGCAGTGACTAATACCAGACAAATTCAGCAAACATAATGATATTGGCTTTCTCTGCTGTTATTTCTCTAAAAGCAAGGACTATTTTTTATTTTCCAGATGTAAAAGAGTTGCTGTCAGTAACCTAATCATTAACATCAAAAGCCGCATTTTGAAAAGCCAGAAAAATCACGAATTCTTTGTTTCAAACTGAAGGTTTTCTTAACTTTCACACTGCTCTAAACTGTTGTTAACTCCAGTGGGATTTGAACGTATATTTTTGCTGTTGGTTCCTGTTTCAGAGTGTTTGAAGTGAACTGTGATCAGTGTTCACGTTGAGAGGCAAGTTGGCTCGAAGTGAGGATGTGACTGAACCACTGTATTTTAAGACAAAGTTGGGGTTTTTTCCATGGAAAGTACTGGAAGTATGTAATATTTAATTACATGTAAGAAATATTTTCACTTTTTCATCAGATTAAGGACTACTGTGAAACCATTTAGGGGCTTGAAAAATAAGACTGGCATTTTACAAAAAAAAACCTTTTAAGAAACATTTGGCAAAACCCCAATTGTATTCCTTAAAAAACAAATGAGCTACAAATATTGGGTTTGATGCAAATTGACAAATCACTTCAGCTGATCTGAGCATGAATATTGGTGTGGACAAACAGCTTGGCTGGATAAAAATGAAAATGTGCACATTCTCAATTTAAAATGAGATCTAGAGAATACAGATACCCTCCAGACTGAAGTGCACGAGATGAAATTTGAAACCCATTTGTGGAAAAATGCAAATATTTTGCGCATGAATTACAATGTGGCTGCAACTCTGTTGTTTATAGCTGAGAAGGAAGATACATGATATACCCAAAGTGAAAACACTTGTGAGTTAATGACAAATTTTTCTTCATTCTGCACAAATATTCCATAGCTCCTGACAGTCCTTGAGTTTCCAATCTATGCCCAGAGCCATTGGTCCAATTCAGGTTTCACTGGTCTGTTTTACCATGAGCAAGGGCCATGTAAAGTGTCCTTTCCAACAAAGATTCCATTGTATGGCTTCAGCCCAAGGGTAATAAATTGCAGCACCAAAAGCATGTGCATTATTGGTGATGATTTTAGGAGGATCAAATCAATTGTATATGAATTTAAAGGTGGGATTGATGCAGCAGAGATTTTGAGCCCTGTTATTTTATACAGTTAATTCTGAATTAGTTGAAACCTTAGGATGGTAGCACTTTCTCAGAGACCCACAAATAGCAATGCACAAAGAGAGGTTTTCTCCTTTTAGTTCAAACAGTGCTCTTGGCTAGAAATCTTAATAAGAGCTCTACACTTTTAACGCTGCATTTTGATCTTTTCTTTGGTTGTGATCGGAGGGTAATCTGACATCTAGATTGGCTTCACACTTTTCCACAGGCAATGTGTGACAAGAGAGGAAACTGAGGAGATGGGAGCGTTATCTACATGATATGAGGAAAAGCTGCAAGACATCCTAATAAACCACATTTATCCACGTCAGAGCAGTAGCATTTATAATTGGCACAATGTTAATTCAGTTTCAGAGTGTAACTCAGGATATATTTTGCCTCTCTTCTAGAAGGAGCAGAAAATCCTCACCAGTATTAATTCAGTTATAGCACATGATGAACTTTTAGGAAAGGAAACATGTCCAGAACATGGTGAGAGTCCTCAAAAGGGAAGTATTCATGACAGTTCCAAGTCTTTTTTTATATAATCCCATTATGTGCAAGTGAGAGATCGCTGGAAACATTTTCCCTTGAAGAGGAAAAAAATTGTAGTCACTTTCCCTTGCAGATGGGAGGCATCAGGGAAGAAGCTTTAACCATGGAAAGGGAATAGTTTTGCTGCAAGGAGTAACATAAATCAGATGCATCTTCAAAATTAATTCCACTACATTTTTTTTTGCCACTAGTTCCAGAATCTAGGGAAAATAACACATAAATAAATGAAAATGTGGCTGCTTTCCACCTTAGGGATATAGAATGGATTAATTTAATTTAATTAGATGAATGTATTGCTTAAGTGGAAAACATTTCCTTGGTCGAGTAAACACACAGGAAGGCTGAACTTCTGAAAGTTTGTTGAAGTTCAAGTTAAGCTCCCTCAAATAAGTTTCCCTTTGATTCCTTCAGAAAGAAGAAAAAAACAAAACAACATATTATTCATGATCAGAAATGAAGGAATTTGTCCTAATTGTACAGAGCTGTTACCCTGTCACATCTTTTTGTTTTCAAGTTCAGAATGTATTCAGTTTTAGAATTTATTTTTTCCCCATCACAGTCACATCAAGTGTTTGCTGTCCTTCTTTCCAATAAAGACATGCAAGATAGTGATGAGTATCAGTATTTACTATGACTTCAAGTTTTCCAGACAGGAGAAAATGCTATCACAATGTCTGTTATACCCAGATCACAAAATAGTAATTTTTCATGAAAGCAGATGGGAAAAAAATGTGAATATAACAACAAAGATGTTATTTTCAGTATGTATGGGATCCTCCTCTTTGCAAAACCTAATTATTTCTTATTTCTGAAGTTAAGGCATCATCCAGAGTAAGAGTCCCAGACTGGCTGCAACTGTGTGTAATTGGTATTTAAAGTTTCATGTTCTTTAGTACTAATGAAAAACAAATGACAAAACAAGTTTTGGTCTCACGCACACACAAAGATTTTATCTCCGCAAGAAAAATTAGGGTGATTTTCATTCTCTTACCTACTTTACATGTTTGGTTTGTTTATGTAGTTGATTTTGGCTGCTTGAAACCAGCCCTAAAAGAAATTTACTGTGTTCTGCCTTCCCTGTTAAATCTGGCACAGGGGATGGAATCAGTGCTGGGAAAGATTATTTCTTGCAGGAATAATGAAGCAATAGGAACACTGCTGCCCTTTTTTATTTTTCCTCTCTTAAAGTGGATTTGGATATACCCGGTGGTTTGAAAAATATCATATGCTGAAATATCCCAAGAGGAATTATATGCTTATTCTTGGATTTATTTGAAAATGTAAGCTCAAGTTCATAAATTCAGTGTGTGGGCAAGAAATTTCATCAAATGGGGAGTAATTCCACTCAGGGCAGCAGGAACTGTCCACACCTGGCTCACTGCAGGTAACAGGAATTACAAAAGAGAAAAGGCAGGGAGAAATTAAAATGTTTAATTTAGGGATATTGACGGTACTGCCTGCTTAGGAAGAAGTTTTGAAAGCTTTCTCTGAGAATAATTTCAGGTGTAGTACTGCTTGATAGATCATTCACTGTGTTAGTCACAGTCACTCCTGCTCTGATGCCCATTATTTAATTCCTCCTTCCCCCTTTTTCCCTTTGGATCTCTGAACAAGCGTTTTCTTGTTCTAGTGAGAGTTCATTTATGTTCAGAATAATTATATTATTAAGCAAATTTATTTTAAATCACACCTGCCAAATCGCTACCACCTGTGTCAGGGCTTAGTTACCTGGATCCACCCGAGGCTTTGCAGACCTTCACCCAAGACCTTATAGTGTAAGTAAAAGTTACTTTTAAATTGATTATCACAGAATAGAAAGTACTGCCACTGTGGGAATCTGCAGCTCATCTGTTCTTCTGACCAAAGTGTCTTGACATGGGCACAAGTTCTAAATCTGAAATCAGTTATTGACCAGCTCTGGGTGACTTAAACTGCCCTGTAAACCCTTGTTAGATCATCATTATTCTAAATTGCATGACTTGTGTGTGATAGGGTTGGCCTGTGGTATCAGAAATAGTACTTAAATAACATTGTGATAACCTTTGCAAATGGGCTCATTTGGATTCACAGAGCAAATAGCATTGTTTGAACCTCATATGGCTGATGCTTTTCTGGCTGAGCCAAACAAATTATCAAAATGCACCATTTATAATACTTTCCCCAAAAATTTCAAGTGGCTTTTTGTATTTTTTCAAGGTTAAATTCTTCAAATAGATTTATGTTAAAAAACAATTATTGCTGGAAAAAAAGTCTGGAAACTCAATTTTGTATTTCCAGATGTTAAAAAACCCTGAGAGAGCTGTAGCAAGCTTCCACTTTTATTTATGAAAATTTGAAAACTAGCTAAGCAGAATGTAGAACTTTTGGAAGGTGTCACTGGTTTAGTGATGAAGCAAGTCTCACAGTTGCCCAAAGCAGACGAGAAGTTTTGTAAATTTGCTTCCAAAAAATGTGGAATTCTAACACATAAAAGGTGTTTGACTTCTCTGTCTCAGAACAAAGTGACATTTTGATCCTTCACAGCCTTCCTTGTTGGTATTATTTGGGTTAACGACATTTTAGGACAAGAAATTTCCTTAACCACTCTCTTCCCTTTCTGCATGGTGTGAAGAAGCCAGAGCTAATAACAAATGTGGTGGCTGTCTGGCAGACTCGAGGTATGACATGTAAAATATGTGACATAATTATCTACATAATATCTCCTAAGCATATCTGCTTTCTAACTTCCCTCTTGGCAGCTCCTAATGTAACTCTGAGCCACGGTAGAAGGAGTAAAATCACCTTGGGGTCAGGAAAAACGTGCATTTGAGGGACTAAACGCCCCAATTAGATCAGGACTTTATTTGGCTTCCCTGTCTGATCTGTCCCGAGGTGCAGAAAGGCAAATGAGGGTCATTCAGTCCTTGAGGGACCTTTAATCCTGGTGGAAGGTGCTTGGGAAGAACTCCAAGGGCTTGTTGGCTTCACTGGGATGACCACAAGGGTGGGAACCAAACTGGTTTTGCAGGTACTCTGTCCATTGCATGAAGCAGGACAGAAAGGACTCTTGTGAGGAGCCGATTAAGTTTTATTTTGCCTCAAGAATGGCTGTCAGAGGCACACGGGGGAGGGGGCAACTCGAAAGCAGCCTTGTCTGTGTGAGGACGAGGCCTGCCAACACCTCCCATGGGACACTGACTGCCCACAGGGGCTGCTCCCGTCACAGGGCCAAAGGCTAGGCTGGGCCCATGGACTTTAGGAGCAGCCAGGGACATAAAAATTAACTGCGTCACAGGCCTCGGGGCGTTTTGGTCTTTTGCCTTTTGGGAGCCCTTGGAGCTTATACTTTTATATTTTGGTGAGGATTTTTGAGTCTTACCTTTTTTGCCCTGTCCCCAGCCTGCCTTTGACTCTCCTGCCCTCGCTGGCTCTCGCTCGCCCTCACGTCTGTGTGGCCTCCCTGGGCCCAAGGCCTTACCGGCTTCGTCTGTTCGGCCCTGCCCGAGCCCCTGTGTCCCTGCCCTGCCCGAGCCCCCTGTGTCCGGCCCTGCCCGCTCCGAGCCCGCCTACTGCCCACAGCCTGTCCAGGCTCCCGGACCTGCTCCCCGATCCCCCCACCCCTCGTGTCCGGTCCCCCCGGCGCTGTCCTCAGGCCGGCAGCGAGCACAGCCCGGCACCGGGGACATCGACGGCCCTCCCCGACCTCCGCTTGTAACGCCCTGTTTTCTCTATGTCTCCTCCTTCTAGGGTAATTCCTTTCTATTTTGCCTTTTTTTCTCCCCAATAAACGGTTCTCAGATACGATGTTTGCCTCGTTCGGCTTAATTTCGTTCCCCGACCGTCTATTTTTAAAAGAACCCCTCGCAGTTCCCCACGGTGGAAGAGTGACAAAACAAACCTCAGCTCCCTTAGGGGCTCTTGTTGCGTTTGGGATTTTGCCTGCTTGAAAGGGCTAGGAGGACAAATCATATGGATCTTCTAAAACTGAAGGCTGTGTCTCAGACCTTGTCTGTATCCTAATATACAAATGGGATGAGTTGCAGCTCACGGCAATTGCTTCAGATGCACTGGCAAAGACAATTGTGGGCCCAAGGCTTCAATTTTAACAGTGAATCCTGCCTTCATTGAACATAGCGTAACATGTCCCTGGTTATCATTACATCTGCACCCAGACAGAAGGTGCCCAGTTTTATGGCCACGTTTCAGAACATGAGAATTCCCTATTTTCCTTGGGGGAATTGTAGAGGAAAGAGGAGACCCCCAACCAGGTGCTGCATTGGAATAGGCCTGGCACAGCACCCCAGGCTCCTATTTAAGAGTGTAAATCAGCCTGGATCACTTGGTTGCTAACAGTCACATCCTTGAAAGCTGCAGTAGCCTCTACAAAGCTTGGCAAGCAGGTTCTTCTTTGTTTTGGAGCTTGGGAGAAGCTGGGAGCCCCACTGGCCTTGTGTAGCTGGGCTTCCCAAGAAAATCTGGGATCTGTTGAAGGTGAGCTGTGCAGTTTTGTCACCTCACTGTGCTGGGTTCTGTCTGAGTCAGTTCTTTCTCCATGTATCCACATTTTCACCTCAAGCCCTGCTAAGGAGGTGGACATTGCAGTAACAGATTTGGGATGGCCAAGCTCTGTCACTTGCTTAAGGCAGGCAGCTCCTTCACCTAACAAAGCTTTTTTATTGAAATCAAATGAAACATGGAGTTAAATGGGCAAGCAGTCTGTCAGCAAGCCATGAGTAAAAATGACATCTCTGCTTTATTACAGAGAGGTTAATACTGCTCAGAATTGCTGTTCTACCAAGAAGCAGATCAGAAGAATAAGTGCAGTTGGTGCTTTGTTACCTGCCTGTGCTGTCTGGGAAATGCCATAGCTGAAAAAAAGCAAGGGAGGGACATTGCAGGAGCATGAAGGAGAGGCAGAAGAGGCAGAGGACCTGATAACTGGAAACTAAAGAGCCTGGCAACTGCAGATAAGCAGATGCTTATTACTTAATCTGTGAGGAAGTGTCATGAGACAGGTAGTGGGACTGACATACTACCGAATTCAATGTGTCCTTTTCTGTTTTGCTTCTCATTCCTCTTTGGACCTTAGGCTTGTGCTTTTCCTGTGGGTATGGGAATGCACTGATTTAAGTGCACTAGTCCTACAAAGCTTCCAGACTTTACAGTTAGTGGGTCCCATAATATCTGCAAATCGAACTGAAGTCACAAATGTTGTTTTTTAGGACGCAGAGGTACATGCTGAGCCAAAACTCATGGTCCTTGTTGAACAAATCTCAAGGAAGAAATTCCACTCATTTCGACAAACCTGACTTTTTTTCAGCACAGCTGCAATGCGAGCTGAAATAGAAATACTTGTGCCATAGAGCTGGAAAATAATGTTTAAAAAGAAGTCTCTTACAAAGTCTGCTGTTCTTTAATAAATAGAGTGATAACAATAAAACAGCTTGATGTAATTATACTTGATCCTGTTCAAAGGTTCTTTCTGTTGACAGAAACATGAAGAACTTGGTAGCTATGAGAATGCAGAGGTTTAGTAGAGAAAGATTCTTTCAAAGACACTGCAAAGGGGAAGAAATAAGTGAATAAAAAGGAAGACACATTATAGATTTTAACCACAGAAGAGACACTGGAGAATTCAGCCCCAGGAAATTCAGAGGGGGGATTTACTGCAAATTTAAGAACAGTGTGGTTACACTGCAGTTTATATCTTGTGGCATTCAGGAAATGTGGTTAGGAATTGTGTTTTCTGTGCTTAATGAGAAAAAAAACTCTTGCTTTGTGCTTTGTAATGTTGAAAGCATTAGGATCCATAAACAACAGCATAGTTTAATCAAGTTTTACCATTAACTCCTAGAATTATTCCAGAAGTTCCCAGCATTCTGGCAAAGTTTCCCCTCTGTCATCTGCACCCAGAATCTTCAGTTCTCATATGATGCTCACAAGGATTCACCGCAGAGGTTGTCATTTCCCTGATCACAGTTCTGCACTGGTGAAACTGCTTTTTATTAAGAACCAGTCTCAGCTACAACCTTTTCATACCAACATCTACCCTAAGGTAGATCTGGGATGGTGTCTTTTAAACTTCTTGAAATCTTGAAATCATCTTGCCTTTTATGTTTTAATTGTAAAGCCAAATTGTGCTTCATGTAGGACATATTTTATTCCAGTACAGCTGGATCTCACAAAATCCACATTCTGGGGTTTATAGTTCAGTTTAGTCATGCTTCCATTTGTTCAGTTGTCATTGTCATGCAGCATCTCTAGTGAGCACCTCTTCTGGAACCTTCTCAGATCATTTGGAAACTTTGTCTGCACCATTGTCAAAAGCCCTGGTATTAAAAAAATGTCATTCCACTGGTGAAGTGCTGACAAGTGTCCAAGATGTTGATGATGGTCTGTATTTTACTGATTTTTTTGGGAGAGAAATTTCCATTTATAAGTAAGGAATGAGAATGCTGGGGAGCTCACTTTGAACAAACTTTGACTTGCAGCATTTCCTGGAACACCACAGTATCAAGGTTTGAAAAAAGTCAGCTCTGAATTCTTTATCAAAATTGTGACACTCCATATAAAATGCTTTGCATCTCTTTCTTGGTCACATGATTTGGTATTTTATATTTACATGTAAAACACATTTTTACAAGTGTTAAACTTTCCTAAAGAACCTGTCTACCAAAACAAATATTGTGGGGGAAAAAAACCCAAAGTAGTGTATTTCCAGTAGAAAGGAGTTTTTTTCCCCTCAGTGTTTGCTCTATAATATTTCTGGTCTGGAGCAGGTGTTGTGAGAGGGTTTAATTCTTTGCTAAATGAGGATAGTAGTTATTATCTCCCCAACCATAGCTTTAATTTTGCTGTGAGTGCTGTAGTTAAATGCTTCTTAAACGTTTTCATTTAGAGAGCAATTTAAATATTATTGTTAACAATTAGCGATTGCTTTATGTTCTAAAAAGTATTATTCTTTACATTCCTTTTTTTGAGGCGGTGAATATGAGAAGATGATTTTGAACATGACCCAGAACTTGTATTTTATACTCAAGGTCAGACTAAGTTTGCTTTTGTGTTAATTCTGGGATAGTTGCTTGGCTGGAGATAGAAAAATAAATATGATATTCAGATATAGGAACAAAGGTTTCTAAATCTGATTACTTTAGCATATGTATTCTTTTACTATAAAACGGAAAATATCTGAAAACTTCAGTATCCAAAATACACAGAGAAAGTTTGGATGCCTTCATTGCATCTATGTCAGTGCATCCAGGAACTCCTTTCTTCCCAAATAAGCTCTCCAGCATCAGAACAAAGCAGCAAATGCCTTCCCTCTCATCTTTCTTCTTGCCCCCACTGTTTTTAATAATGTCTGTCTGACATGCCAGCAATCAGGCACATGCTCTGCCGCTGCTGTTGTGTCATCTCAGCTGCCTGAGAATGGCTTGAGAGGGATGAGGAGTGGAATTGCACATCAAGGATCTCTTTTGTCGGGGGAGCAACCAGGAAAGCGTTTCCAATTTGCAGTTTGGCACCGGCGCTTCAGAAGCACCATGGATGTTTGATACCCACTTGGTTGCCTGCCACCAAACTTGGGGATCAATCATTCTGTGGTGACAGGATGCAGAAGGAAATAAAAAAAAAAAGAAACCAAAGCACTCATGCACATAAAACAAACGAAAGAAAAGCAGGAAAAACCTGATTTTTATTTTGAAAATAGTAGGACGTCTCACAGATTGAGAACTTTGTTGCAAAACGTGAAGGAGGAGTAAGTGTGTCTGTGAGTGTGAACATATATGTCTGTATTTCTTTCATAATATCTCACAGACAAAATATTTCATAATTTGATTCCACTGACAGTTTTTGAGTTAAACCAGGGATTGCACCGAGCCATTCTTAGGCAACCACTTCCAAGTTAGTCCAGGACTTCTTGTGGCAGATCTGCATTCTTCTTAATCACTTGCAGTCAATCAGATTTTAATTTGTCTTTGTCTTCAGCCCTACAAAGTTTGGGCCTGAAATTTTTTCTGCTTCAAGGATCAAAGAGTGTTTTCCTTGTGTGTGTCAGGCACACTTATGGAATGCTCTCGTATGTTTATTTAGCTCCATAATTATTCCATATTAACAAAAGCAGATTGTTTCAGGAATGTTTTTCAGAAGAGTCTGTTTGAAACCAGGCTTTGTTGGAATTATGGCACCTCCAATTCTGCAATTTTCCTTTTGAAATACATTGTAGTAATTCACTAGGAAATCTATAACAACCCTATTCAGGGATGAATGGCTTATTCTGCTTCTTATCTTGTTAATCAATATTGTTAACTAGCTGTGATGGACATAATTAATGGAATGACCCTAGCCCCTCCTAATTAGAGATAATTGTCTTGTTCAGTCACATTCACTCTCCAAAATATAAGTGTGTGAGCATAAATGTCATAATTTATTTTAGACTCTGCCGTGATCATTATGCATTCTGTTTTCTTGTTAACAACTCATTTTAATTCTCGCTCACCCAGCAAAGTTGAAAGCCATGAAAGGGCCCTCTTACCTCTCTGAGCTGGATGGCCAAATAACACATTATTATATTGCACACTTACAGTCAGGAGGGTAAAATGAGGAGGGTAAAACCAGAATTCCACAACTTGGCTCTGGCTTCAATCCATTGCCCAACAGCTTCTCAAGATGAGAGATGTCTTAGCTTGAAGTTAAATGGTGCTTTCATCAAAAAAACCCGTGGATTTTGGTATGCATTTCATGTATCCTTTTTATCAGCTTTATTATTTGTTATGCTTTTGCTGAGCTTCCTTGAAGAAGAACAAAAGGGTACACTTATTATGCAGCTATTTCATGAGAGCTATTTAAAATAACATTTGAGGAGGAAAAAACAAATCAAAATGAATAAAAGCCTGGCAAACACATGATGAAATGGAATGAATATCAGACCTATTAAATTAATAAGCTTGCAAAACATTATTTATGGTATCTCAATGGAAGTTTAGAAATTGATAGTGACTCCTCCAAATTAATTGAGTACCTTTGTTGTATTTCAGGAATACAGACTGAAACTCACCGTGCCCGTTCCTTGTGGGGAAAATTGTTCCACCTGCCAAAAACCTCAGGAGTTTCATCTGATTTTCATCTTCTCAAGGTAAACAGTGGAGCTATTGACTCAGGATGGCACTCATTCAGCAAAGCTGTGCAGCCTGAGATTGTCTGCAGACAGTTGTCCTTGCTGTCACAAGCTGCCCATTGAAAGCGTGTTGGAAGCAACAGCCTGAAGCAGATTTGACCTCTCCATGGGCAGATCTGCAGAAGTGCAGATGCAGGATTTGGGTTTAAGGACTGCCATGCTCAGGATGGGTTCAAACCTCCTGCCAGCTCGAAGGGCAGAGGTGTTGCTCCTGTGAGGAGCATCTCATGTGCCTGGAGCTGAGGACATCCCTCAGCTGTGTCCCCAGAGCCCTGCAGAGATGCACAGGATCAGGCACATCTGCACACACTGGGGGGGCACAGGATGGAATGAACGGTCATGGAGCCTCCAAGTACAGATTTTTTTGCCTATTACCTTTGCTGTGCTGATTGATATTCACTAGTGCAAATCAGATAGATACAGGATTCCAGTTCTCCAAAAAAAAGGGTGTCATCAGATCAGAGCTGTCTCCTCAGAGTTAGCTGGCTGCTTCCTGATGGCTTTGAGTTGTGGTGAGTAGCTGAAATTCCAGTCCTTTTTGCTATGGCTGGGAAATCTCCCTGAGTGCCCACATTTCACCATTAAAAGTACATCTGTTAATTCTTCCAGGATAAAATATTTCTGTAGTACACCAGTTTGCCCCAGATTTACTGAATTTGGTTATTTCTGTTATAGCTTCTCATACAGGAATGACAGCTGGAGTGACCCACTGAGAAGTGAACGAGGAAGATAAAGGAGCACTGACAGAAACAGTGCCACGTTTCACTTTGCTATTCCACATCTGCTCCCTCATTTTTGCTCCCCCTTTTCTCTGATCAAGTTTTTCCTGGAGTTTATTTTTTTCAGTGAAAGCTCTTTTCTTTCCCTTCTTCAGAACAATTCTCCTGTGTTACAAAATTTATCTGATCAATGTTTTCCAAGTCCCTAAGAGCTCAAATTTTACAGTAAAATAAAAATCCCATGTATAATGTGGTGAAAGTTTTAACTTTGTAGAGTTTGGCTAAATTTAAGAATCCTTCTCTTGTAGTGTTCAGCTTGCAACTGGTGTGATTTTGCAGAGAACCAGATTCCCCCAATGTGAGCTTTAAACAAGATATTGGATGAGAGCTGATGATTTCTAGAAAACATTCAATGATATGTAAAAGAAGCCATAGATTGCAAATCTGCTTCTGCAAGTTGATTTTCAACTCTGCCAATTGCTGCAAATGTTGTTTGCCAGTACCACTCATCAGTTCATGGTAAGCAGTAAAAGTCTTTGGGCCTCATTCCTTTCTTCTGAGGTATTATCAAAACAGTATTTTCCCTTTTCTTATTGTCTGTGTTGGCATTTTTGTTTCCATTGAAATGTTCCTAACCTGAGCTTCTGAGATGAGCAAGGTTTCATCTGCTTAGGGTTGTACTCAGTAAGGGTGAAAGACCCAGTAATTTTTTGGACTGAAAGAGGCAGAGAATGGATTTTTCCTGACTCAGTTTCTATCTGTATTAGGTTTTGTTTCTCTTTAATTCCTTGCATATCTTATTGGGTCAATACCAAGGACTTCATGGCTGTATTCTCACAGAGCTCTAAAGGACATTGTTCTTGGCTGGTATTTCCAGACACTGCTATAATGCAAAAATAAAAGCAAAAAGGAAAAGAAAAAAAGGATGAGATTATATGTGCTGTTTATATTCATGTCTGTACCTGTAGGGATGTGTTGATGGAGAGGTGTGGTGAAATGATAAAAAGGTTATGAAAGGCAGTTATTCCTTCCTGTGAAATCAGGAACTCCTAACAGCACCAATTTAATTCTGGGACTGCAGTGAAAAGGACCAGGACGGCGTAAAGGTAGCAGAAAAAAAGGAATTGAAAAATTATAATAGAAAAATCTGTATTTCAAGCACTGGCAGGAATATATTTATGCATGGGGAGTATTCTGTGATTGATCTGCAATAAAACTGAGTGAGACACAGAAACAGCACAGAGATGTTTGTGTCACTCTGCAACCTCCACTGGAGATAAATATGAAATACACTCATATTTCTTGGGAGATCTATTTTAAGCCTTCCTCCTTCCAATGTGCCCTTAACTTTTGTAGTGGATTTGTAACCAATTCCTTGCTTGTGATGGAGTCATGGTCATCTTTTTGACCCATGAAATGGCTTCAGAGTTCTGCCCTCAAAATTTAAATGGTTACCTTAAACCAAAGAGCCTACAGTTCCCAAAATGTTGAGAGACGAGAGCCGTGATTTCTCTCAGTCACATCTCTTTATCCCCTGTTTTCTGTTACACAAAGAAAACCATCTGTCACGTTGTCATGAAACTTATTTTTCTATTAACCACAGAGTAGAAAAATGTCTGGTAAATTGAAGTTGCCTCAGTCTTTCACTGAGTTTATTATTTTTTTAAATAATTGGACTTGGTGATGTTAAAGATACTTTCCAACCTTCATGATTCTATGAGTGCTGGTGGGGAGAGGGTGGTGAGGGTTTATATTTTCCCACTATTAATATACTTTGATTTGAATGCACAAAGAATTGACTGGAAAGGAGTACTGGAAAATATATTAAGCAAAGCCACAAGGCTTCTGAAATGCAGAAACCCAGAGTCAAAACTACCAACATGTCTCCTGAGCTTGAAACACCAACGTCACACTCCAGGCATCAAATTTTACATCATCTACCTTGAATCTGACATCCTGTGTTTCTTCAGGAAACTCTTTAAATATTACATTTCTTGGTGCAGACTTGAATATTATTTACTTGATATATTAGGTAATATTATTGTTCTAGTTAGCTGCAAAAGAAAAAAAAGGAAAAAATTGATTTGAACATGTTATTTTCCTAAATCAGATTGTCTGTTCAGGCTAATAGAGGATCTGGTCCAGAAATTCAACATAAGTCAAAGATAGCTTTGCATCTCTTAATTTTCAGGGAAACAGGTGGGAAAAAATTAGGATAATTTTCAGCACATGGGAGGGAGAGGACATTAAAGATAGGAAAAAAAATCTTTCCCTCCCATCTTTCATGGATATCTGACATCAGTTCAGTAATACCAGTATTTTCTTTTTCATTTCAGAGTCTATAAAAAATTAATAATTTAAAAAAAAACCCGAGAAGTGGCCAGGTGAATTCAAGTGAGACTTGATATTTACACTCAAGATTGAAAGTCCAAAACGAAGAGCTGTGCAAGGTAGTAAATGCTATCCATGATTCATTGCCCAAAATAACACCTTGCAAAGGAGATGATGTCTGAGATCCCCCAGAGATAAAAGGAAAATCTTCTGTGATATGATTGGCCTCTGCCTCTAGAAAGCAGCATGATTTATAAAGTGTTTTTTGCATTAAGGCAAGTGATGGAAGAATTAGGTGAGACAGCGGTGAGGCTTTATGATAGAAATCTTATTTTCTGTCCTGGCTTTTAAGATTAAGCATCAAATTTTGTAACACTTGTGTCACAGCAGCACATAACAACTTTCAGAGGAAACTGAGGAGCTGGCAATGCAGAAGGCAAACTGAGTTCCCTTCTGAAAATATGCAGAAGTCATTGGGGTGTCTGCAGGCTGATAGACACAGTGAGGAGAGTCTCCAGAATGAAGCATTAGTTTAAAACCTTACATTCATTGCATCAGATTCTCTAAGACTCACGGATTTGGAGGAAAAAAAAATTGCAAATGAGATAATTGTCCTGCAATTATTGACAGAAGGAGATGCTCAGCAGTAGGAAAACTAATCTGGAATTCAAGTCAGGGTAAGGGAAAGTCATTAGCTATGCTGTGTAAAGCAGACATATACAATCAACGTGTGAATGTCACGTTTGTCAGGCCAAAGTGATGGGAAAAGACTTCTGCTAAAAGAGAGAAAATTGAACACATCTATAACAGTGCAGGATAGTTCATATCCTGTTGTAATTGCAGTGCACTTTGAGCAGAATGAGAATAGCAAGAGGGGGGGAAGAAAAAACCTCTCCTGAGCTTTACAGCAGAACTGAAATGTGTGACAAAGGTAAAAGCTTTGGAGGGTGATGTTGGGAAGAAACCTGAGGTCAGGAAAAGAAGATCAGGATGATGGTGTGGAAATAAAGCAAAAGAAAAAAGCAAAAAAAACCAAAGCTGAATTGAACTTTAGGCAGCCAAGGATAAAGTAACTGCACAAGAACCCCAGATGGTGCCAGGGAGAACTGATGGTTCTGTTCCTTCTGTCTGTTAAAATGTGTCAAGCGTGCAGGATCAAAGTGCACATGGTGATTTGATGGCAAACAGAGACATGTTAAAAAATGAAACTACTGTGGGAGTTTGAATTTGCATTATTGATAGGTGTGTATTGGGTAAGATGTTTAAATGTTGCTTGTTTAAGTATTGCTGCTCACTCTCGTGGTGCAAGGTGAAAGATGTGCCACCAAGGGAAATCCTTCATGGAGGAAAAAAACCCAAAACTGAAAGTGGAAATAATATTACTTTATTACCAGGCCAGGAATCCCAGATTTGTTTCAGGTAAAAAGTCCAAAAGTTTTTGAGTGTGCACAGAACAAGGCAAGTTTGAAGGTGTGAAATAGTTCTTGCTTGACTTCCTGAGGTATTCCAGGTGCTGTAGTGATACTCAAAGATCCCATTATACAGTAATAATAATGATAAATAAACATTGTGAATTAAAACTCCAAAGCCCCAGATCACTGCATATAAAGCAGGGGAAATAACAGGTACAGACCTGCCAGCTCTGTGCAGTACTTTGTGAGGGGACAGAGGTGGGGACAGTTTGCTCCAGTGCCACCTTTAAGGCTGCTGTTCCCCATCTCTGGTGCTTCTGCGGGTCAATCTAAATGCTAAAGGAGTGGTGCCAGTAAGAAGATGCCTCTATTCCTGCAGTCAGTTTGGGAAAACCTCTCTGTTCCATCTCACAGGGTGCTCCAGAAACACAAGCAGCAGCTTCAGTGTGTTAAGGGATTGAAACAGTAAATTTTACAGCACAATTCATCGGTAGCGTCAGTCAGATTTAAGAGAGAGAGCAGGTTTGAGCAAAGCTGCACAGATTGCTGTAGCTGAGGTCAACAGCAAGCTCCTGGTGCTTTTAAAAATTGATTTTACTGAAATCTTACTCAATTTTCTTAGTAATAAAGGCCTCCAAGGATTTAAACTGCTGTAAGCAAGAGCAATGTTTGGCCCTGTTCTCTAAGTAGGTGTGGCTTAGCTCCATTACAACTCCAACTCAAGTAATAACATCCTTTAAAAATGGAGTGCCCTTCCTAATATTTTAGTGGGCAATTTTTTGTTTTCTCTTGTAAAAGCTGGGAGGTCACAAGCTTAAACTCCGGAAGTCTCCAAGAAACCTATTTACCTCCTTTCCAAAAAGGCTAAAATGGAATCAGACAACATATGTGGAAGGAATATAAATATATTTGCTTATCTGACAAACCCCGTGCAGATTGCTTAATTTAAAAAAAAAAAAAAAAAAAAAAAAAAAA